>JAWQRJ010000163.1:0-25922 GCA_033557515.1 Diorygopyx duplodentatus
AGTTTTAGCCGGTTAAAGGTGGAAGCGTTGGGAACTTTTCGGGCTTTAACCGCAAAGCCTTGGTAATCCCCACTTTAACCGGTTAAACCTGGGTTTACCTTCATTCTTGGTTTAGCCGTAACATATACACTAAAAAGTATTGGGGATGTTGAGTGACAAAGCAAGATTAATATATATGTTGCCCTGTTAAATAAGTGATCTGCTTAATATCTAAATTATTAATTATTGTAGGCCATTTCAAAGCTTTTTTCAAACATATAAAATACAGATCTATTCTTGGAAGTTATCTTTGGATGGTCACCTATTAATCACAAAATGTGATTATTGGTTGCTATCAGATTTGTAAACATAACACCCCTCGTCATCCTGTCGGAAGAGAAGTTTTCTCTCAGCGGCTGCAATTTTCACATACGCCACTTCATCTTTGCTCATATTGGTATATAATTTATATTGCAACCAAACAGGATCCTGAGTTAAATCTGTTAGGGTTTTATCAATTCCCTTTTTAAAGTCTTCAGATGGTGCTGTCTCATCAGCTTTTCCAGGAGTATTACTTACCATTGCTCTGGCAATAAGTTTCTCTCTTTGAAAGCTTTCTCTCTTTAATCTGTCTAATTTAATAAACTCTCCAGCAATTTCACTGCTGGACGGCTCTAGTCGATGCGCTTCTTTCAGTTTCACTTCAGCTTCACCCAAATTGCCCAACATCATCAAAGCACGTGCATTATTAAAGTAGACTTTCACAGGTACCTTTAGAGATGTGCCTTTTACGAGATAAAAAATTTCATTAGCCGATATACATGCTTTTTTTGCCAGTTGCATTCTAGTGTAAACCACCACCAAGTTGGTATATAATTTTAGTAACAGGGCCTGTTGCTTTTCTTGATCAGCGTAGTCCCTCATTTCACACCTTTGTAACTTTGACACCGCAACATTATATTCTCTGATGGCTTGTTTCCGCAGATTTCTCTTGTAGCAGTCGTTCCCCTTTAGCCGCAAAGCTTCAGAATACTCGTATATGTTTTCAAAGGATTGTTCCTTTGTTTCGTCAACATTTTCTGCCGCGCCAGAATTTATACAATTTTTGACTTCAACCTCGAATAATATCGTTGCATTTTGTGGAATCCGATTCAAGCAACCTGCTGCCCCGTACGCGTAATCAGGATGAACTACAAATTGAGACTTTTCGTTTATCTTCATTGATTGTAGCGCAATTTCTAAACCAGGAAGGAGTGACCCCGAACCTAGTTGAGTGCGGAAAGAACGATTAAATGCGTATGTCGAATCAAACGGCTCTGGTTGCAGTTCGAAGAATGCATTATAATCGCAAGTTACAAATCCGTTTTCCGGGATCGTTTCCCCAACGCCCTCCCGTAAAATTCTCTTCTTTACTTTGCCGTTTGGCAATACGTCCACCATTTTCGCAGCAAGCTGTTCAAACGGCTCTAGGTTGTAGGTATCCTCGTCGTCGATGCCCAAACAGTCAAGATTGGCGTATTTATATGATATCTCTTCATACCGAGGTTGTAATTCCGCAGATTCGCTTAAGCCTTCTGCATCAAGTTCAAATGTTGTTCCCTCAGCAGACATAAGAGCCCTGTTACAAAAAAATGCAATCGTTACAGGATAAAAGGAAACATATTTGTGTAATGCTTACATCAGATCAATTCCACTTTTTAATCGTACGGTTTCTTCATCTCCCTCATCCGGACGATCCATTTTTGTTTGAACGAATAGCGATTACTATAGACAACAGATACAATTTTCAATAAAACGAAAAGGAAGCACCGGCAAACAACTACAGCGCATGAGCACAACAGTACCGCCGCCGTGCCGACGTATTGAATTAGAGGTGGCTCGTTCGCGTACGATTCGTTTACAAAGACCGTGATTATGAACTTCTATTCTCAAAATAAAATAAATCACGTGGTGTAAAACTGTCGACATTCCCTTCTTTAACTTCGTCGCTATATGTTTCTAAGACATCAAAGAAATCGAGATACCAAAAAGATTTCTACCTCCCACCTCTATTATAAGCGAGCAATCAATAATCCAACCGCTAGGTGGAGCCACGCTAGCTTTGTTTGCTATAATACAGTGATGGGCATAAGTCACCGCCCAACAAACAAGAAATTGGATGCAGAACCGAAGAGACATCAGATGACGAAAGTGAGTTAAATTTAGTTTAATAAGTTTTGGTATCGAATTACACAATTTATTAAATAAAAATCTAAAAATTGAACAATTCTTTCTTCCCATTCATGGCCTTCTCATGAATAGATACCAATATTTTGTATGGTTCTCCTTGAGATTAAAATAATGAAAAAGTAAAGTAACTTCTTTTCTGTCTTCAAGTTGAAAAACCAAAAATGTTTTGCCTAATTAACTCAATTAGTTTAGTTTCTGTAGCAACAGTGCCAAAAAGAGAACTCAACCCAACCCAATTCAAATTTCGTGTTTGCAATGAAAAGAAACTAAATCACTTATATGAACAAAACATATGAGTATTTTGAATTCGACCTTTGTAGTGTATACCATACCACAGTAGAAATAATTGAAAATAAAACAATGAGTTGCACAATTTATTGGACATGTAGTCCAGTAAATTTAGACCAAAAAAGGCTTCTGCTTGGAAAGTTTTGGAGAAGTTTTTCTCCCTTTCTTTCTTTATGTTTTTGGGGGTGCTGAACACGAATTTCAACTTTGCCACCTCGTATCTGGTCTGCTTAAAAATTTATAAGGGAAAAACCATGAAAAAATCGAGGTTTTTCTGGTTTTCCCTTGTATTCGGTAGAGGGTTAAGCTGTTTTGAAAAAATTCTTGCGCCAAATTAAACTGGGGAAAATTTCCTATATTTTTTATATACAGCTTTTTTTTAACTTTTGACATACGAGTAAAATGAATTTTAGCGATACAGTAGAACCTCGATTAACCCAGCTTCGATTAATCGAGGTTTCTGTTAACCGAGCCGATGTGAATGAGCCTTAAAAAAAGACAGCGAACAATGCTTTGTTTCCAGTGGCCTTCGGATAATTACATCCCTCCCATTTGACTGGCGACAGTGTGGGGGAATCCCCCGTTTTGCTGTGAACCTTTTCTTTAATCATTTCACGTCTGACCATCGCACAAGTAAGTCGTTCATTTTTAAAATGCAGAACCAAAAAAGAAAGAAACTTGTTGTTTCGATGGGCAAAAAGCTTGAGGCTATTAAAAGAATTAATAATGGTGAAAGTTTAAAAAAAAATGCTCTGGAATTTAGAGTTGGTGAAACCAACTCAATCAACGATTGGAGACGTAAGAAAGCTCAAATAGAGGCTTTTTGTTCAAAGCTGGATTCGTCAAAGGCCTTCGAAGGTCGGTCGACATTAAAAAAAAGCCAAAACTGAAAAACTTGATGAAGCAGTCTATCTTTGGTTCAAGCAATAACGCGCGCAGGGCATTCTTATTTCCGGGAACATTCTAAAAGAGAAACCTCTTCTTCATAGCCAAAAATTAAACGAAAATGAAAGTTTTTTGCAAGTCAAGGTTGGTTAGATAAATTTAAAAAAAGACATTGCATTCGACAGCTGGCGATTGCAGGAGAAAAGTTGTCTGCCAATGAAGATTCTGCTAAAGACTTTGTTGAAAGATTTGAAGAAATGATCGAAATGGAAAATTTGACGTTAGATCAAATTTATAACGCCGATGAAACCGGCTTGTTTTACAGAATGATGCCATCGAAAACTTTGGCATCTAAAGAAGAAGCCAGTGTCCCGGGTTACAAGAAAAGCAAAGACCGGCTGTCGCTTCTTGTTTGCGCAAGTGCAAGTGAAAATGATATGTTACCGCTGCTTCTCATCAGTAAATCAAAGAATCCGAGAGCATTTAACATCAATGTAAATTCCTTGCTCGTGAAGTACAGAAATAATTCGTCTGCTTGGATGAACCCCGAAATTTTTGAAAAATGGTTTCATGATGACTTTGTACCACATGTAAAGCAACATTTAGCGCAGTTAAATCTCACACCTAAAGCAGCTCATCCGGAAGAAGAAATGCTGACTTCAGGAGAAATAAGAGCGATTTTTCTTTCCCCAAACGTGACATCGTTGATACAGCCAATGGACCAAGGGGTGATTGAATCAATGAAGAGACATTACAAAAAGAAACTTATCACTCATATTCTTGAATGCGAAGAAAATCTAAATGAGGCTCTGAAAAAATTAACTGTGAAAAACATAATCTACATGATTGCCCAGGCATGGCAATTAGTAAATGCAGCTGCGATCCGAAAATCATTCCACAAAATAATTATTCAAAAGAGGAGAGAGGATGAATTCCAGCAGATGGAAAACCCATCGACAGAGGGAGAACTTTTTGAGATTATCAATGGCATTGAAGGGTGTGAAGAAGTTTTGGAAGGGGACATTTCCGAATGGATGGACGTTGAAAACAAATTTCCAAGTTTTCAAATCCTCATCGGACATTAATGATGCTGGCAATGAGGACCAGGACTCTGAGGATTCAAGGACTATAAGTCATACTGAAGGTGTTCAAGCACTAACAACTGCCCTAAAATATTTGGAGCAAAGAAGCGATGTTACGCCGATAGATCTTCTGTTGCTCAAAAATTGGCGTGATCGGGCAGTCACTGATAGAAAATCTGGACTTTTGCAACGAAAGGTAACAGACATTTTAAAAAAATAATGTGAATTTAACAAATTAATGTAATTAAATTTAAAAAAATATATTTGTTTCATTTTTGAAAATGCATGTTTCAATATTTAACTTACTCTTGTTAAAAAAATTTCAATTTGCTTTTTAAAATTTACTACTAGTAAGTTGAATTCCTTTTTAATTTTGTTGAGCTATGAAACATAACTTTATATATGTTTATTTTTATCATTAAATAACGTTTATTGTTTTTTACTCTAAGAGATGTTAAATTCGCGAGCATGGCGAGTTTTTTTTTATACACAATTTCTATTAACCGAGATTTCCGATATCCGAGGTACTACCTGTCCCAATTAGCACGGATAATCGAGGTTCTACTGCTTATTGAAATTCTATGATCGGAGTAATGTAATGTTTTTGTGAATGCAAAATGAATGAGGGTTGGGAGGGGGGAGGGGGGCGCCCCATTCATGATATCACAAGAATCCCCCCCCCCTCTCCCTATTCGCTGTACGGACAAATTCTGGTCAGGAACATGGACTTACATGGCGATAGAGCAAGCTCTAATGAAGACCATGAAAACAGCAGGCGGGCTCATGGGGTTGGAGTCAGTGAAGGAGTTTTGGCAAGATGGACCATGAATCAAGAATGATATGATGTCACTTCAACAGATGTGCGAAGAAATTGGACAATTCAACGGGACAGCTTTTACAACGTCTGAACAATATGTAGAGATGAGAAACTCCATAGTGCCCCGGGACAACGCTGATATGAACATATTATTGGAATGGGTTCACCAACACTTTCCTTTCCGAGAAACAAATGACCTCATTTCAATCTCTACTGGGGTTGTTGGAGATGGCGACATTCATTGGAAAACAACACTGCATTTCTCTTTTTTTTCCTGTTTACAATCTTCCACATATGTTATTATATTATTAAACTTATAATAGTTATAATTGTACTTAAATCAGATTACTAGAAAAATAAAAATTGGTGCTCTCATCTATATGGAGCGTTTGTGGTTTTATATCTTTCCTAATCACCTGATTTCAATTTATTTTGTTAGTGCTATAAAAAGTTAAAAAATTGGTAAGCAAGCTTGCCAATTTTTGGTAAACTATTCATATTAGAGAAAAACATTGTGTATGATAAATATAGGAAATTTTCTCTAGTTTAATTCGATGCAATAATTTTTTCTAACCTCTACCTAATACAAGGGAAAAGCCGAAAAAAAAACGATTTTTTCATGTTTTTTCGCTTATAACTTTTTAAACAGACCAGATACCACTTGGCAAAGTCGAAATTCGTATTTAGCACCACAAAAAACAGAGGAAGAAAGAGAAAAAAACTTCTCCAAAACCTACCAGGAAAGATCAACTTTCCATTTTCATGGTGGTCAATTTTGATGATTAGGGTTGAATTGAAGTTTCATTGGTGCCAATCGAAATTAGTGGGATCCATAGGAAATTTCCTCAGGAATAAGCAAACCAACTTGTCGTCTTCATGGTGTAAAAGTTGCTTTAATTTAAATTAAAACTATCATAAGTTTTGTTTGTTGATAATTAAAATTATTAAATAAAGGTAATTTACATTTTAACAAAATTGTCCTCCATACTTACTTGTTCATATAGTTCCATAAACTCTTCATGTGATTGACGTAAAAAGTTCTGATATTTTTTATTATTTAACAAGAAAAATATATCAGACAAAATTTTGTCAATTCAGCATAATAATAACACAACCACAAATAGCAATATTAAGTTAAGATAAATGAATTGTGTTTCTCTGGGAAACTAGTGAAAACTAAACCAAAACACTGATCTAAACAGTGTTAGTTTGTATAAATTAGTTTATGATTTGTTACTGCTAATTCGCAGATAAAAAACAGGTTCTTTGCTCTGAGGTTGAATTACTATTTTGTTGACTTTGTTGATGTTTTTATTTGTTGCAAAGAAAACATAGATTCAGTGAGTTGATTTGGAGGAAACGCGCCTTACAGTGGCCAAGCCATACCTACTCAGGAAAAACTGTTAGATTTTCAAAGCCATTCGTGACACAAAGAAAATTAAAAGGATTAATGGTATAAATAAATAGTAGACCATTTCGGAATGATCTCATGAGAAGTAGAAACCACATTAATTTCGAGATACACTGTACGTAAATATGTTACTTTTCAAGGCCTTCTGAAGCTGCTTGACCCCTTGTAACATTACCTTTATAGACACTTATTTCTTATCATAATATTGTATAAAAAAATAAATTATTTCCAAACATTTCGTTTCAGGCCAGTATCTACTGCTTCGTTTACCTACTGACACTCCAGTGCACGTGACGAGCCCAACATTCAATCCCAGTGAGGAAGGGTGCCAGGTCCAGCTCCAAATATATCAAGAAGCCATGCGCAATGGAATTGTCAGGATTGTGGTGCATCATGCGAATACCACTCAGGTCATTGCAAATGAAATTGCGGGTGAAGATTCAAAAAGGTAGCCTTTTCAAATATACTTTTAATTGAGATCTTGTGTAAATTTGTATTCTTATTACACATAGATAACAATTGGAAGCTGTTGCTGATTTTTTCTTTAATTTATTTCACAAACAGTTTTGTATATTTATAAATCTTTTATATTTATACTGAGTTTGTAGTTTATATTGCTTTCTGTAACATATATGCAAATTATTTTTTTTTTGTAGTTGGACGAAAATTGAACGTACAATTGGAAAGACAACTCAACAATTTAGTATCATTCTGGAGGTGCAGGCACCCAAAAGTGCATCAAGGCATGCCCTAGTCGCATTTGACAATATTAAACTGCTCAAGTGTTTTCCTGAAAAAGACAAGATAGATTTCTGTACATTACAGGAGTACAGATGCAACGATACGAATGTGTGCATTAACAATACTAGAGTTTGTGATATTAGCACTGACTGCAAGCATGGTGATGATGAAACCCAAAACTGTGGTATATAAAACATGTTATAACTGTTTGTTAATGTTGATGTTGTGTACGTCGACTTTTAGATAAGGTTCCATATGGGGCAAGATGCACATTTGAAGAGGATTCCTGTGGGTGGATTAACCAAGACTCAAACGCACCCTTGCAATGGCGCCGACATCATGGAGAGTTTGGAACTAACCGTACCGGATCATTTAACGATCACACATACGGTAACTCTACAGGTAAGTTTGTTTAAATGCTTTTTAGTCTAAAAACTATTTAATTTAATTTAATACACGTAAATGCTAAATGATATTCCAGGCAAGTATCTTCGCGTTACATCACGAGAGGATGATCGTACTTTTGCGAGAAATGCTACCTTGCGGAGTGTTATCTTTAACCCGCCACCAAAAGTACATGGAAACTCTTCATCACGATATTATAACTCATGTACAGTAAGTATTTTAACAATTAATTTATATGTGTGTATGTATATGTGTGTAATGGACTTTTTCTTCATTAATTGTTCTGTTTTAGATACGGTTTTATGTCCACCAGTCGGCTACTCATAAAAGTGCTCTTTCTCTGCAGCTGACTGAGCTTCATCCAGCGGAAAATAAAAGCAGAGACCTTTTTTGGAGCTTCAGCACATATAGGGAACCATGGGTACAACAAGTAGTCACTTTGCCAAATATTACGTACAGGTAATTTACTGTAATTATATAAGAGATAATATTCTATGTAGAGATACCAAAAATATTGAAACTCATCCTTAACACTGTTTTCTAGCACGTCTTTTTTCAACTGTTGAATATTTGCTTTTCAATATTGCTTTTTTTCTAATTGGATAGCATATTTTTCCAGATTTCAATATATTTATTCAACATATCATAATTAAATGAAACTTAATTTATAATGTATACTGTTAGAAGAGTATTGAGTTTTAGAAGGCTTGTAGAAACAAAAGAGCTTCAAAATAAAATAGGTGGTCTAACACAAAATCGCAACTTCATCTTTTTGTCTGATTTGGCTATAGTAATCTATGCAAAGTGAAGATACTACTTATAATAATAAGCCCAATAAATTTTTTTAAAGAAACAATCATTTAAAAACAATTTTACATGATTAAATTTTCTCTTCAAATTGTTACTAGGCACTAAATTTATCTCAACTATCTGGCTCGGATTTCAATTCATGGCTTAAAACTTGCTTAGTAATAACAACAACAGTATGTATACTAAGCGACGTCAAATCTAGTTTTATCAAGTTTTGGTATCGAATTACAACATTTATTAAATAAGACATTGGAAACCATTTTTGGTGCATGAAATTTGGTGTATTCACTTTCTTTTCATGTCATACATAGTTATATAGGGCAAACCGTAAGTAATGGGTCACAGAGCAATGGTTGGTTTCTTGCTCCAAAATATTGCAATTTAACCAAACTTATCTTTGTCCGAAAGTTGGTAGTGAAGGAGATAGAGGGAGTTCATATTTAATTCCTTGAAATATTTTAAGAATTAACATTGACTTAATCCAGTCTGTGCAGACATTCGTCTTGAACCTATTTCCAGATTATCTGTGACACGAACTCAAACTTCATCTTTTTGTACTGGCCTAATAGTTTTTGGAAGGTCCAAATTATTCTGTTTAGAACGGAATAAACCAGTCGCGCCCAAATGATCGTAAAGGTTTTTAAATAACCTGTAGTTTGGCTGTCTTCTGTTTGAATACCTTTCCAAATATCTGTGACATGTGGCTTGATCATTAAAAGTTTCATGAGTTAATCCATTTTAGTGATACAGTGATTTTAGTGATATGCACTGTAGAAAATATATAATATCCAAAAATGTATTACAAGCAGAATTTTTTTTCACAAATTTAATATACAGTGTACATTGTTGACATTTTGTGATGGTTACGGCATGTTGGTTGCAAATTGGTCTTTTGCAAATATCACAACATTTTCTCGTTTTTCTTTGAAAAGATGATGTTGACCTGCAGATGAAGCAGCTGTCGGTATGTTTTACGCATCCAGAAGCGTCTTTTGATGCTTCTGATGATGTTGTGGGCTGTGGAACAAGAGCAGCTGCTGATGCCACTGAAGTATATGAAACTGGAGCCAGTGGGTGTCCTAGCATAGCTTCTATACCAGATCTTGTGGAGGAATGTTTCAAATATCAAATCTGGTTTCTAGACCGCTCTTCAATAAGCGGCATAACTAATTGATTTCCAAGTTCCTGAAGGAAAGTGCATCGACTATATGTAGGTTTAGCTGTAGCTGGATTGTCGTATGAATAAATTATATAGGATGCTAGAGCAGCAACATCTATCATGTTGAAAAGCATTGCACGTGGCCATCGAAGCGTTTTTCTCTTTGTGGCATAATGTTGTCCACACCCATTTTCGTCGCATTTTAGTGCAATATCATTTCTGGTTTTTGCTTCGGTCCATCGACGTTATTGTTACAATGCATGGTTGATAGCAAGGTTACAGTCCGATGTTTCTTTGGAACATATGAACAAATCCTGACCTTTCCATCTTCACTGAACCCAAACATTGACGAATTCTCCTCTTTGCTTTTCTTCATTTCACTTGGGGGACATGTGTTATTATGTTTTAGCGTCCCTACAATTGAAAGGTTCCAGGACTGCAACAAACGCGCTAAGGGCAGTGCAGTAAAAAAGTTGTCCATCATGATGTTACTTCCTGATCCTTTGAATTGATAGCACAAATCCCTGACGACGCTGTCCTTGATCCTTTTCGGGACCACCCGGTCATTTCCCAGTATGGGCTAAAATGTTTTTGCATCACACACCAAAAAATCTTTAGGCCGTACTTGGAAGGCTTGGATGGCATATACTGGGTAAATTTGTTCCTACCTCTATAAGGAAAAAGTTACTCGTCCACAATTACGCAATCGGTGCCACATATTTTGATGACAAATTATCATTCATCATCAACCAAATGTTAGAGATCGCTGCTGCTTTATCTGACTGTAATTGTTCACTTTTGGTACCTTCATTGTCAAAGCGAATGATCTGTATATTTCGCGAAATCTGTTGATGGATTTCTCTGTAAAGGAGGTACGAATTAGATTGCCATAAAACTTTCAGGTGTTCGTTGTTGGAATGATGTACTTCCATTCTGATTAGGATTCCAATGTAGGCGTAGAGTTCGTCTCGAAGGGGCAATAACAAAAAATAAAACATACCTTTTATATTGTTCTTTAGATAATTCTTCCATTTATAAAAATCCCTTATTACTCACTGGATAAAACAAACTTCAAACAAAACAAACATTATTACTGAATCAAAAAAATTGGATCTCTTATAAATGCAATAAATCTTTTCTCCTTCCACTTCAAACATTTTTTTGTTATAGGAATCATAAATTTATTTCTCATGACCAATGTTTAGGTAAACTAGGCAGGTAAGCGGGAAAACTAAGCAGGACCCTGCCTGGGCATCCCTTGAAGGACAGGTTATGACCAATAAAGCTGCACCACGATAGAAATTCTTCCTTCTTTTTGTTAAATAATAAAATATCTCACATGACAAAATATTTGCCCGTTTTTTTGCTGATTTTGGTCATCATTGTTTTTCAAATAACCCAAGGAAATATAGTTTCCCCAAACAAACTAAACGTGCACATGACGGTTAACATCTTCAACTCATTTCAATTCGAAGCGGAAGAAGAAGATAAAATAACAGTACTGAAGAAGTATAAATTCATAGTAATGAGGCAAGAAATAGGATCGACAGACCAATTCGTGACTCAACTATAAAATCAAGCCAAACAATTATGGACACGTCAAGAACATCTCATCAAATTAATGTTACTAAAGTTTTTTCCGAGTTGCTAACTCTGAAAAAACAACAAAAACAACTCTGAATCGTTACGAGACTTTGACGCGATAGAAATGAAATTGTATTTCAAAGGTGGCCACAGATCTTAATAATAACAATAAGAAACTTGTTCGCGTTGTAAAAATTGTTCGCGTTGCAGGAAAGATCATTTAATAAATAAATATTACGCTTATGGTAAAAAATGTAGTAGGTTGATAGTTGTTATAAATTAAATCGCTTTGCGAAGCACTGCAGATCAACTGATGTAAGAAAAGTAAATGAAATTGATTATATGCTTCATAACGAAAAAGAGGACTCAAACCGCTTTTGTATAAATGAAATAAGAAATAGTGATGAATTAAATAACATAATAAAAATACAAATCAATTGAGTAATATAAAATAGACAGTGGTGCATAAATCAACATAATTTCATTAAACTATCCTAAAGAAATATTAACTTCAACATGAATACCTACAAAAACTTTAAATTATTGTTAAATGTGACTTAATAATAGAGTTTAGAACAAAAAAAATTAATTGTGAATTCTTTATACATCAACAGAATAAAATGCCAATTATAGGTATCAAAACTGGTCTACAAGCAAATATCATTCAAATAAATAAAGACATTGATATAATTAATACAGATATTAAGTTTTCTAGTCATCAGTATCGAAATTTAATTCAAGAATATACAGAAATTTTCAAAGGTTTCGAAAATTAGATAAACAATATCACCTCGAATTAAATAAAAATCTTAATCCCGCAATAAGTCCTGCGAGAAAGGTACCATGTGCATTAAGAGATCAATTTAAAAAATGTTTAAAAGAACTAGAGAATGCAAACATAATAGCAGGAGTTAATGATAGTTTTGAATGGGTTAATTCATTTGTAATTGTTAAAAAACTGATAATTCAATGAGAGTATATCTAGATCGAAAAGACTTAAATAATACAATGAAAGATCAAAAATTTAAAATGCCCACAATAGAAGGATCAAAATGTTTTTCTACCTTGGATGCTGCTACTGGTTTTTGGAAAATTCCACAATCCAAATGGCATTTTAAAGAATGCCATTTGGTCTTCTTGTTAGAGAGCCTAGTGAAGTATTCCAAGAATGTTTTCAAGACATTTTTGCAGTTCCAGGTGTTGAAATATATGTAGGTGACATTCTCATACATGGAAAAAACAAAATATAAGACTTAAAAAAGTATTTGAAGTCACAAAAACAAATAATGTAAAATTTATTACAAACAAATGTAAATTTAGCCTAAACGAAGTCAGATATTTGGGTCTAGAGATTTCAGATAAAGGTATTAATATCGACGACATATAAGTAGACGGGGTAATTAATGAATAACAAAAAAGAAGTGCAAACATTTTTAGGATTTGTCACATACTTAAGTAGATTCATAAAAAAACTATCAGAAAAAAGATTTCATTTGCCAGAAATTGTTAAATAAGACAATGTTTTTGAATGGGATGGCCAACAAGAAGAATGTTTTGTGGGGCTGAAAAAGTTATTAACATCAAAACCATTATTACAATATTTTAACCCGAATGAACAAATGACTTTATCAGTTGACACATCAAAAAATGGTCTAGTTGCTGTGTTAATACAAGATAATAAACCATGTGCCTATGCATCACATTCAATGACTATAGTTCAACAGTGTTATGCCCAAATCGAAGAAGAATTATTAGCAATTTGCTTTTAGATTTAAGATTTATTGTGAAAACTGGTCACAAATCACTAATATCAATTTTAAAGGTATCATTGAATGATTGTCCTATTAGTTTACAAAGAATGCTATTGTCTTTACAAAAATTTCACATGGATATAATTTACAAACCTGGTAAAAGCTTAACTATTGCAGATCAATTATTTAGAGCTAATTTAAATACAAAAAAATTAATGACAGTTTACATTTAGAAGCACAGATTTGCATAATAAAGAAAAATCTGAATATTATTAAGCCTTAAGCCATTTATAAATTAATCAAAAAGTGATACTGAACTAAAACTAATAAAACATTGTGTAGAAAATAGATGGCCAAAGAACGTTAGTAAAGTACCTATCGAAATTAAACCATATTACAAAATAAGATCAAGGATAACAAAAGGTGAAAATGGATTAATATACCTGTCACAAAGGATAATAATTCCACAATCTTGGCCAAACTAAGTGTTAAGTGCAATACACACTGGTCATTTTCGAATTAGAGAGCAAATATGCCAGTTAAATGATGTTAAATGAAAGAAGGTGACAAATATGCCAATTCTAACACAAAAGAACCAATGATTTCTCGTAACATACTAAGAGTTAAAGCCTTGGCAAAAAGTAGGCGCTTATTTATTTGAAATAAAACATATCTAGGGGTAGTTGACTATTCTTCAAAATATCCCGAAATTACTGACTTGAATAAAATAAGCCTGACATCACCTAATATCATTAATAAACTTAAATGCATATTTGCAAGGCAAGCCAAAAATTTTAATTGCAGATAGTGGTAAACAATTCACGCCAACTGAATTCATTACAGTTTCTGAAGAATGGAACATTACATTTTATTTAGCTTCTCCACAACATCAACAATCTAATAGAATGTCAGAAAGAACTATACAAACATTTTAAAAAAAATGATAAACAAAACGATTGAGAGTAATGAAGACATAAACTTAACTCTTTTAGCTTATAGAAGTACTCCAATTTATAACATATATACATACCCCTTTCCAGTTGCTAATGTCTAGATACTCTCGATATTTGAAATACAATTTGCCCACTCCAAATTCAAAAGTAAAACCAAAGTTAGCTAACTATAAACAGATGAACAAAAGAATTTCGGAGACACAATTTAACAACAAAAAATATTATGATAGAGAAGGTGTCAAAACCTTAGAAGATTAAAAAAACCACACTATAGTAAGATACCAAAACCACCCTCAAAGTAATTAGTTTTTAGGAAAGATTCTAAACTTCCCTATATGTATATTACAATGACTCTAATAACGATATTACAGAATCTAACACCAATAATGCTGGTACAGATGTAGCAGATGTTATTGGCAGTAGTAATAATGTTAGTATCAATAAAGAAATCACTAGGCAAGAAAGTTTAAGGTTTCTAAACTAGGACGTAAACTTATGTACAGGCCGACAGATAGAATTTTGCGGGATAGATTTGCTTTCGATGCGCAGTTGAAGGAGTGAGAAAGCATTATTACACCCCTGTCCCACTACAACTCTTAACGCTCTCTCTGTCCCGCTCGCAGTCCGTTGTTCAGTGCGCATACATGGGAGGGGCTTATTCACCCCCAAAGTTATATCTGTCGGCCTGTACCTGTTAAGTATAAGGATATGTAGCTTAGGTAATAACTCAGTTAAGTTTAGATTTAAAGGAAAGGAGATGTCGCATCCTGTATGTGCGTTTCGTTACATACCTTCATTAGCAATGTCTGAAACATTGTTTCGAACAAATGAAATTAATTATTCATTTGTTTGTTTTAAACAAATGAAACTAGAATTTGGAAACTTCAAATAATTTATAGGAGTATTAATTATCAGATAACTTGAAGGTATCAAATATTTTTTACCACTACAAACAATTTCCTTAGGACAAAAACAACACATCTTTATTTCAATGACTTATTTTACAAATGAGGATTTTTTTATTCTTCAGTTCATCTTTAGTTAGGCCATATATAATTTCAAAAAATTTAAAACACATTCTTGCTCATAAGTAATTACTAGTTATTAGTTACCTCTCCCGTTATTTATGTTGTCTGTGTAGTAACACACAAATAATTGTGTAATTTCATCTTATTATTCATTTTAGGTATTACCTGCATTTCCACGTGCTCACAGGAATTCGTTATCTAAAAGACATCGGAATTGACGACTTATCTTTAAGCCCGGAATGTTTTGGCTTAAACATACCGGCTAGCGAATTAAGGGGATACAATTATTACAGCCCAGATATTGACTACTTAGTCGACAAACAACCACATACAGACTTTATCAATAAAACATGTTGGTATGTCAATTTTGTGCCTTTCAAGACTTCAACCAATTGCATTTCAGATTATAAGTTTACCACTTGCGGACAAGTAGGACGATACGGACCAACTAAGGAACAATGTAAAGTGACGTATGAGGATACTAATGTTAAGGTTAAAATGTTCGAAGAGCCACTTTTGGGCATACAGCGGTGGATTGTTCCTAGAGCTGGATTTTATACGTACGTATAATTCTATCTTAAACATTTTCAGATTTTTATTTAATTTCTTTTTGAAATAAATCGTAAGAGCTAGGCAAACCTCAAAGACTTGCCCGATTTCCAAAATAAATAATATATTTTTATGTCCTCAAAAGTTGTATTTCAGTACTAGGTGATGGTATGGTTGCACAAAGCAGTGCTGTCAAGTTAATAAACCACTGACCAATTAAATCGGGGCACTCAAATCTTGTAATTTGAATTCTTCAATCTAATTAACTAATGACTTACTTAACTTGACGGCAATGGTCTTGCAACTGGGCATTAGGGTTTTTATCTATGATTCACATTCAACAGGATGATTTGTGAATTTCAGATTTCTACTATACGGAGCAGGTGGTGGAAAAGGTAGTGGGGGAATGGGATCGTCACGAGGGGCGATGGTTCGGATAATTTTGGAATTGGGAAAAGGTCAAGAGCTGTACATGGCCGTTGGTCAAGAGGGAACGGATGCTTGCGTGAAAAGCTTGAATTACCATGGAGACACACCGTCTTCTTGCCAGTCTGTCGTGATTCATAATCAAAATTTCAATAGTACGATCAAGAATCTTTTAAATATGGAAGTCCTCGATGGTGGTGGCGGAGGAGGTGGCGCAACGTCTTTGTTTGTGGTACGTTTTCAGTTAATAGTGATGATTCAAATTAGCAGACAATGAAAGTATTTTTTTAAAATTAGCAGACTATTGATATTTGATTTTTAACCGCAGATTACGAAAAATAAGCAATGGGTGCCAATAGCTGTTTCCGGTGGTGGCGGTGGACTAGGCTTAGGACGGTTCATTGATACTGGTACCCAGCATGGTCAAGGAATTAATATGACTAGAAAACCATTTTCAGGAGAAATGAACGGAGTGAAGTAAGTCTATCCAAAATGATAACATTGGCATTTAGTTCACATAAAGATGTTGTTGAAGTCACTAAACCACTTTGATGTACCACTTTGTTGATACAAAAGATGGGATATATCAGTAATATCTGATTGAGTTTATAATAAGTTTAGCTAATGACTGCAGGTATTTATGATCTTGACAAAGAACACCCAAAACATGTCTATTTCACTAGAGGTGAGAATGCAACCGATGATAAGTTTTTAACTGGAAAATATGTGGATTATCTTTAATGTCAGGATTAAAGTTTGAATGATTTGCTGCTTATTTATTGAAAATAATATAGCCTACTTATCTAATTTAATCTTATCAGGTCAGCAGGTGCTGGTGGTGGATGGAAGACTCACCATGGTCAAATAGTGGCTGATATCATGGGGGAAACCATTACGAAAGGTGGTACAGGGGGCAAGGCTTGTTACAATTCGACAGATGGCAAGGGCGCAGGCGGGTTTGGTGGAGGGGGCGGTGGTTGCATAGCAGGGGGCGGAGGTGGTGGATATTCTGGCGGAAACTCATGGTCGGCAAACACCGGTGGGCATGGAGAAGGTGGAGAAGGGGGATACTCATATTTTGACTCCAACCGTCCATTGAAGAACTTTTCATACGTCGTACCAGGGTACCATATCGGCCAAGGGCAGATTTTAATTATACCTGCAATATCTGGATGTGGCTGTAATCACACTTGTTTAGCATTGGATGCGCTACGGTCTGAAGTGGCGTGTGTTTGTCCACCGGATCAGAAACTAGCACCAAACGGAAGGGATTGCTTATGTGAGTATTGCTTGTTTGGAAAACCAGATAATCGTGGTCTAGTGGTTACTAAATTATAATTAGCGAAGATTTGGTAATTTTTAAACTATGATATGACTATCTGGTAGCAGTGCGATCATTAGTCCAACTGCTGCCAGAATGATGATCTTATGAAGTACTAAATGTGGCCAAAAAACCATAACCCGTTTACAAAATGCAAATCCTAACGTAACACATAATCCTACCCAGGAAATCAAATCCATACACTTCCTACCCTACATATAAGGTTTTACAGAGTGTATCAATAGAATCTTACGTCCTTACAATATAAAACCCGTCTTTATTCCGTTATCCAAGTTATCCAGTCACCTTACCTCAGTCAAAGATCTTTCTTTGCCGCTTTAATCCAATGACGTGTACTGTAACTTTCCACTGAAATGCATATATAATCTGATTCACAAGCAAGCAATCAAAAAAGATCTCCTTTTTACACTCCTATCCTATCTCAATAACCTTTAAACGAGGGAAACCAAAGAGCACATCGTTTTAGATCTCTGACCTTCAATCATATTAATTTAAAGCCTTTTTGCTTTTCAAAAATTCACCCCTGTATATAAAACTAATAACAAAATCTGCAATATTCTTTCAAATTACAAACAAAAAATCCATACAAGAGAAAAAATGGTATTTACTAATTAGTCAGACAGGTCGCAAACATCGAATGGAAACAGGTCATAATATAGATTTCAAAAATACAACAATAATTCACTCTGTAAATAAAGGAAAGAAGATGGACTCACTGTAACAATTCGAAATTGAAAAACAGTGAAAAACTCCTTATGAACAAGTAAAGTTTGGTCATCAAAGTTTGATTATTTCACCACTTTTTTCTTAATTTATTTATTCAGATTTTATTTTAAAGTTGTTTTTACACTTGCCCAGGCGTGTAAGACTCTAATGATACTTTTGTTTTTAAACAAATCTTACTCAAGATATTTAAATAAAATATTACTGTCATTGGTCAATGTTTGCACATCTTTATTTTCAGTTACAGCAGTGCACTCAGAAAATGTTATTGTTCCGTGGATGGTACCTGCTCTAACTGTAGGAGTTTTGGTTTTAGCTGGAGTGATGGGAATAATGTGTTTCCTATTATGTAAGTAAAACAAATACATTAAAATTACTTAAAATATAATGCCCATTCTTTTTTGTCACTTAAAATATAATGCCCAAGGATATAGGGATATAGGAAGTTCAATAAAAAATACTACCTACTAGTATTTTGTTCACATAAACTATGGAATTCAGAGTTTGGAAATTGTATGAAAGTAGAGCTTTTCCTTATCTTCAAGCACCCTTTATCTAGGTCATCATCACAATTCACTTTCGTACGTTGATAAGCTGTGTGCAATTTTATGTTTAGATATGCACCGAATATATCATCAGCATATATTATAGAATCGACGAGAAATATTGAAACTTTGCAATGTTACGTGTGCATGCACACGTATTGCAAGTGTTTATTCAATTTCAATCTCTTTCCATTGAATGTTAACAGCTAAAAACATTAAAACATGTTTTGAAATCATTGATGCATTGAATGCCCTGCTGAATTATATTAATTTAATCTCGTTTCTAAGAAGTAACCTACTTCAATGATTTGTAGATAATCGATACCAACATCGTGCTGCTGGCGTTTTCCGGAGAAAAGGACTGAGTGGTGCAGACCTCCAATTAAACAGATTACGGGTAGCATCAGACAGTATGATGACTGAATACAATCCAACTTATGAATTTGGAGGAATTGTTTACACGTTAAAGGACTTAAAAGATATACCAAGGGATCAACTGAGGCTTGTTAAGTAAGTGATACAAAATTGAACTTCTACATTGAACTTTCTGCAACCCTTGGGCATGATTCTAATCTTTAAAATACCAGGTTATTAACAGAGACAATTTTAAAAACTATTGATTTCTTCCTACAATGGTTTTGTAATTTTTAACTACGACCATCTGTTTTTTCTTAACAGTTTATTGCAGCTTA
Organism: Diorygopyx duplodentatus; assembly: GCA_033557515.1. Taxonomy (NCBI): domain Eukaryota; kingdom Metazoa; phylum Arthropoda; class Insecta; order Coleoptera; family Scarabaeidae; genus Diorygopyx; species Diorygopyx duplodentatus. The sequence goes on from JAWQRJ010000163.1 coordinate 19,400, forward strand.
TAAGTGTATCACGGTTTATTTCTATGTATACTGAGATTATCCACTCATTATAAACAAAATGTATTATTTAAACCAGTGAAATTATACAATTAATTTCGTACAATTGAATTTTGTACTTAAAATACGATGTTGTGACAATGAAAAAGATATTAGAAGCGTTGAGTAGGCGAGCCACAAGGGCGACAAAGGGTACAAAGGCGAGCCATTGAAAAAGATTGCTGCGGACTTTGGTGTCGGAACGTGAACCGTGTCAGACTGGAAGAAAAACAGAAAAAATATTGAAGATTCTGCTTTAAAATGATTCAAAGACATTCTTCGACGATTCAAAGACTTCGATGATCCAAAGACAGTTTGGATAATCGAAGCAAAGCTAAAAAAGATAACTGGACGAAGCATTATTTGTTTGGTTTTGTTCCGAAAGGGAACGTGGTTCATCAGTGTCAGGACAAATTATTCAACAGAAAGCTCTCAGTTTAAATAAACAGTTGCCTGAGGAAACCCAAATTTCACTGCCAGTCAAGGCTAGACAGGTGAAACTGTCACGGGAGAATGTTTGTATGGTGACCATAATACATCAGAAATTTCAAAAAAGAGTTTGACAACCTCATTAAAAAAGAAAATTTAACAGCAGCATAATAAGAAGCATAAATTTTCAATTCTCCTAATAGGCAAAACCAAAAAATCCCCAAGCACTGAAGAATGTAAGTCGTGGGTCACTACCGGTTATTTATCGTTAGCAAAAAAGTTGTGGATGGACAATACTTATTAAAGATTGGTTCTTCGAGTTTTTTTGTGTCAGGTGTAACAAAATATTTAAAGGAGTGGAGTTTATCTATCAAAGCTGTCCTGCTGATTGACAATCCTCCATTACACCCTGCAGCTGATGTTCTGTTTAGTGGGGATATTACAGTCATTAAGTTTTTTCCGCCTAATGTGACTGCACTTGTGCAGCCAATTGACCAGGGTATCCTCGAAAACGTAATGCGGGTCTACAGACAGCGGGTGTTAAGGCAACTCATAGAAGATGAAGGAGAACATTGGTGTGGTAGAAATTCTTAAGTCAGTCAATGTTAAGACTGTTATTTATGCAATTACCGAATCTTGGTAACAAGTAGCTAGAAGCACCTTTATAAAATCGTGGAAAAAGGTATGGTCTGGAGTTTGCGATTTGCCAGAAAATACGATTGAAACCAGTGAAAAAACTGCCAGAGAAAAAACTCAAACGAAGTCCAGCTCCATGAATTTATGGATTTGTTTCAGAAGATTGACGGTTGCGACGGTTGTGAATGACATTAAAAGTTGGTTGAAAGCAGACAATGATGGTGGTTACGATACAATCACTGATTTCAATCATGGCGTCTCATTCATTCAAAGACTGATTGAATCGAATATTAACAACAAAAAAAGTGAGGAGACAGAAGAAGGTAACAGATGAACTAGCGGCAGTTATGACTCACGTAGAAGCAGTAAATAAATATTTTTAAAAAAATCGGAAAAATTAAAAAAAAAACAGCAAAATTCACAAATTCGACAACAAAGAAAAACGAAAAACATTAACAAAAAACGGCAAAATTAAACAAAATCGAAAAAGGATCAAATTGGTAAAATCTATAAATAAGACTAAAAAAATTCGAAATCAATACATTAGTAAAGTAGTAAAATTGTCAAAATAGATATAAAAAATTCGGAAAGAAGAAACATTAACAAAACTGAAAAAAACTACGAAATGAATAAATTAGGCATCAAAAAAAATCGAATATTAACAAAGAAAAGGAAAAATCGAAAAAAACACAAAATTAAACAAATTCAACAATATCAAAAAACGATAAAATTGGCAAAATTCATAAATTATACATAAAAGATTCGAAATCAATACATTCGACACAAGTAGTAAAATTGTCAAAATAGATATAAAAAAATCCGAAAAAGAAACATTAACAAAATTGAAAACTGCAAAATCAATAAATTCGACATCAAAGGAAAACGAAAAATCGAAGTTTAACGACAAAAAAACACAAAATTGAAAAACGATCGAATTGGTAAAATTCATAAATTATACATAAAAAATTCGAAATCAACATATTCGACACAAGTAGTAAAGTTGACAAAATAGATATAAAAAAAATCGGAAAAAGAAACATTAACAAAATTGAAAACTGCGAATCAATAAATTCGACATAAAAAAAAACGAAAAATCGAATATTAACAACAAAAAAAGTGAGGAGACAGAAGAAGGTAACAGATGAACTAGCGGCAGTTATGACTCACGTAGAAGCAGTAAATAAATATTTTTAAAAAAATCGGAAAAATTTAAAAAAAACAGCAAAATTCACAAATTCGACAACAAAGAAAAACGAAAAATCGAACATTAACAAAAAACGGCAAAATTAAACAAAATCGAAAAAGGATTAAATTGGTAAAATCTATAATAAGACTAAAAAAATTCGAAATCAACACATTTGACAGAAGTAGTAAAATTGTCAAAACATATATAAAAAATTCGGAAAGAAGAAACATTAACAAAATTGAAAAAAAATACGAAATGAATAAATTAGGCATGAAAAAAAATCGAATATTAACAAAGAAAAGGCAAAGTCGAAAAAACCACAAAACTAAACAAATTCAACAATATCAATTGTCAAATAAAATTGGCAAAATTCATAAATTATAAAAAAATTCGAAATGAATACTTTAAACACAAGTAGTGAAATTGTCAAATAGATATCAAAAATAGTCGGAAGAAGAAAAATTGACACCATTGAAAAAAAAAAGCAAAATCAATAAATCCGATGTAAAAAAAACATTAACAAAAAAAACTGAAAAAAGAAAAATTGAAAAAAACTCCAAATTAAACAAATTCGACAAAATCGAAAAACGATCAAATTGGTAAAATTCATAAATTATACATAAAAAATTCGAAATCAACACATTCGACACAAGTAGTAAAATTGTCAAAATAGATATAAAAAAATCGGAAAAAGAAACATTAACAAAATTGAAAACTGCAAAATCAATAAATTCGACATAAAAAAACGAAAAATCTAATATTAACAACAAAAAACGGCAAAATTCAAAAAAGGGACTAAATTAAACAAATTCTACAAAATCGAAAAACGATCAAATTGGTAAAATCTATAAATTAGACAAAAAAAAATCGAAATCAACACATTCAACACAAGTAGTAAAATTGTCAAAATATTTCTAATTTGACAATTTCGGAAAAAGAAATTCGGAAAGACATCAAAGAAAAACGAATAATCGAATGTTAACAACAAAAAAAAACGGCAAAATCGAAAAAAGTTTAGCCCTTTTTAATCTTCTTAAAGTCTTAGTCTTCTTAAATAAATTCGACAAAATCGAAAAATGGCCAAATCGAAATAAATCTGGAAAATTGACAAGATCGAAAAAACAGTGAAATTCATGACATGAACAAAATGGAATAAAAAAAACAGTAAAATCTACGAATCGACAAAAGTGGAAATTCGTCAAAATCAAAAGAACAAAATGGAAAAATGGTAAATTGACAAAATTGATAAAATCCATAATTAATTATGGATTCCAACTTCGAATACAAAATTGAAATAAATCTGGAAAATCGACAAGACCGAAAAAAAACCGGTCAAATCCATGACATGAACAAAATCGAATAAAAAAACAGTATAATCTACAAATTCGACGTGGTAAAATCGTCAAAATCAAAATAACAAAACGGAAAAATTGCTAAAATTTTTAATATTAAAAGTAAGTAAGAAAGATAACCGACAAAATTTATAATTTCTATAAAATAAAAAAACATCCACAGATTCATAAAAAAATTGAAAAGATACAGAGAAATCTACGGTAAAATCGGAAAAAGGCCCAAAACGGATAAATTGGTCATTAAGAAAATCGAAAAAGGCGTAAAATCAACAGAATCGAAAAAAAAAACGATCAGATTGACAAAAACGCCAAATCAAAAAAAAAACAAAATTAAACAATTTGAATACAATCAAAAAAGATTGGCGAAATGAATAAAATCAATAAATTAGACAAAATAAAATCAGATAGAAACAGCACTGACAGAGCTTCTTATGCTGAGTATAATGCGTAATGGTGCGGCTCGTAAGCGATACTCTAAACCGACGCAGCAGAAGCTTATGAGTTACTATTTTAAGAAGTAGACTTTACTAAGAAGTCATATGATTTGTAGTGTGTACAGGTTACTGTAGTATGTTTTAATAGTATTTTCTACAATATAAAAAGGCTTTTTTGTAAGTCTGGTGTCATATTATTGATTTTTCCCTGTGTTCTCCGGTTAACCAGGATTTTCGTTATCCCGAATTGTCAGGAAGGAAAACCACTTGGAAGGCCAAAAGTTGTGTCAGAAGAAGATGTGCACATCCGAATGGAGAATAGTCCAAATAAATCCATCAGATGATTATCTCAGCAAACTGGTTTTTCATATGGAAGTTGTCAAAGAACACTAACGAAAGAACTACACCAGCACTCGTATGATATGTCTGTAGTTCAATAATTGTTTCCGCGTGATTTTGAAGACTGTCTTCAGTACTGCCATTGGTTTAATGATAACCTGAACAACGATGAAGTTTTGGATAGAACTTTTTTTTGCAGATGGGGCATGACTCCATCCCTCAGCTTACATTAATTTGCAAAACTATCGAACTTGGTTCAGTGTTAATTCTCATGTTTTTAGATAAATCAGTTGGCTTCCATAGAAAATTGGTGTTTAGGTTGTGATTTACAATGGTTTGCGATCGCCTTGACTTACCTTTCTATAACATAAAACAAATTTAGCAAAGTTATACAGATATAACTTGCTTACTTTTTCAGGGCTTTAGGTCAAGGAGCTTTTGGGGAGGTCTATCAAGGTTTTTATAGACAACGATCAGGTGATGCTGTGGAAATGCCAGTTGCCGTTAAAACACTCCCAGAAATGTCAACAAACCAAGCTGAAATGGATTTCTTGATGGAAGCTCTAATTATGTCAAAATTTACTCATCCAAATATAGTTCATTTCATAGGAGTTTGTTTCGACAAACATCCAAGGTTTATAGTTTTGGAATTATTAGCTGGCGGTGATCTGAAAAACTTTTTACGTGAATCCCGACCAAAACCTGTAAGTCAGTTACAGTTTTTTATGATCACATTTTACACATGCATATTTTACACTTAGGACCGGAGTACTCCTCTCACTATGAAAGACCTAATACTAATAGCAATTGATGTTGCGAAAGGATGCAGGTACCTAGAACAAAACAGATTTATTCACAGAGACATTGCAGCGAGGAATTGCTTACTTACCACCAAAGGTCCAGGACGTGTCGTTAAAATTGCAGATTTTGGTATGTCTAGGGATATTTATAGGTAAAAAGTAAATAGGTGAAACAGTAAACAGATTTGCACAGCTCACTTTTCTACAGGTCTGACTACTATCGAAAAGGTGGCAAGGCAATGCTACCAATAAAGTGGATGCCACCGGAGGCATTTTTAGATGGCACCTTCACGACAAAAACTGATGTGTGGTCATTTGGTGTGTTACTATGGGAAATAATGTCGATGGGATATATGCCATATACTGGATGTACGAATCGTGATGTGATGCAGCTTGTTACTAGTGGAGGAAGATTAGAGTCACCAGTAAATTGTCCAGGTAGTAATTTAGTTACTAGAGGTGTTCATATTCGTTGATTTTGTTTTACCAGCAAAAAGGTTTTATACAAACTGGTAAATTGTTTTAAATAGTACCAAAAAAATGATTTTATTATTATTAATAAAAGTAGGCAAAAATACTTGTTTCTAATTTATTTCGATGGGACAAGTAGTCCTTTATCAACTCATCCATCACTTCCACCAGAGTGTAAAATAATAATTGGCTTACTTCTTGCAGCTGGCGAAACTGAGATGTTCTATTTTAGTTGGCAGGATGTAGTGTATCTTAAAAATGCTAGAATTTAGAAAATCATTCAATAAGCATAACACTGACATTGGCATTTTAGTCATATTGTAGCAAAATTTTAAGGTATTTTCCTGAAAATTAAGACAAACCTTATGATATGTACTATATATCATACTATATATGTACTATATGTTTGTCACTCAGTATGACACTCAGTATGTATATTAAATAGGTCCACTTCATAGGGCATTTATATTTTTCAGAGCCAATATATGCCATAATGACACAGTGTTGGCACCCTATTGCTGAACAGCGGCCTACATTTGCCCTTATCCTTGAAAGATTAGACTACTGTGTACAAGATCCTATTGTAGTGGAAAAACTTTTACCAATATTCAGCAGACCACCATCACATGAACGAGATGCGACTGTGATGCGACCAAACAACATCGATTGCGAGAACTGCTTACAGGTTGGTGCATGTTTTAGTAATAATTAGTTTTGGTTTTCCATAAAATTACTTGTAATTTTCATCATAGCTTGCTGCCGCATAATATATATATATATATATATATATATATATATATATATATATATATATATATATATATATATATATCTATATAA
>JAWQRJ010000164.1:0-25911 GCA_033557515.1 Diorygopyx duplodentatus
GTTTGCAACAAAAGGAATATAATAGCTTATTTATTATAGTGAATTAATAACAAACTGATGATAGCATTACTAACTTGTATTGTACACATTGTACACGCGACTTTTTTGGGTATACTAAAAGCACGAAACGACAAATTTCTATTATATTTACATTGTCATTGGCTATTAGTATGAAAATTACTAACTATGTATAATGAATTTACAAATTAAACAAAGGATACTTAAATTTGAAAAACAATATGAAATAATGTACAAAATGGCAATGTAACAACGTAAGTACTGTTAAGTATGGTCTTTTTTTAGTTTGTAAAGTTATATTCGAGCTTTAGCTACCGATAGCTTTAGCTGTAGATATTTTACTAATAATATTTGAGGTGCGTTTGAGTATGGTCCAATAATTGTGTGTCCTAATGTACCAACTCACGCATTCATATATTAATTGCGATACTAATTGCGATTTCTAACTATTAGGATAAAAATTATCTTCGCCCGAATAACGAAAATTTTGGTTGTTGGGCATACCGTGTCCACTAAATGATAACTCATCTGAAAATAATATATGGAGCAGGAAATTTATATCATTATTGCACACTTCCAACAATTTTTCGAACAACATCATTCTTTGTAATTTATCATCCTCAAATATTTTTCGTTGTAGCTGATACTTAAACGATTTAAATTTGTATATCTTTAAGATATTTTTTGGTCTTGTGCGCTATTCTGAGCAAATTATGTATTTAAGATAATTTCTTTTGCTTTTAATAATACTCTAAGTCCATTAAATCTAAATTACTGAGGATAATTTTAATATTCAAAATAATTTTATTTTTTTACAGAATTTAAATCATATTAAATTTAATAACATGAAGAATAAATAGTTTAAAGTAAAATACTTAATTAATTAAATACTTTTAATTAATTAAGCGTTTGTGGAGCAATTGTAATTGCTTCCTCACAACAAATAATATTTTTTGGTAATAGCTCGTCTACCTTTACTTATGTGTGGTAGCTTGTAATCATTCCCTCCCTTATGAATCATTGTGGTTCCATACATTTTTGCAATGATATAAATACATTGACCAATTTTTCGTAGGGAATTTCATCCCAGCCTTTATGGACCATTTGTATTAGTTCATTAATATTTTTTGGAGATTATTTATACTGTATATATACTGTTAATTGAATAACATTAAAAAACAAGCCAAGCTCGTTTAAGTCCGGAGTATTTATTTGGTGGTTCATACTAATTGGGTGGAAGTTGTTTTAACAATCCGCACGCACAATTCGATTACACTGTCCAACAAAATTTGGTGATATTGGGCGTACTAATTCCAAATACTACTATTTGAGTATGTTAATGAATAAATAAATGAGTGATTTTCATTTGAAAATTGTTTTTAGAATTAATCACAATTTGCTGCCTTTTAAATTTGTGTATTTTTTATGGTGCCAAAATGTTTATGCTAAATCATAAATTATGTGCTCTTAGTCTCGTTATAGGGGAAAAAAATTGACGGCCAAGATATTTCGTATACTACTTGGTTTTTATACACGTCAGACGTCCGGTGTGATTATTATTATTATTATTAGAACAAAAAATTACACACCTTTAACGGTTTCTACGTCAATCAAAAGAAAAGAAAATTCGTACTTCATAAATTATAATTATACCCGTTGGCTTTGGCATGTCAGAAAAAGACAAGATGCAAAATATCGTCTGTCACGCTTTGTTGTTTATTTATTAATTATTATGGCTTGCGAAACATAGCCGAAATAATTAATCAATCTTCGTATGTTTACGAACACTGCAAAAGGACCGTGACGTAAGAGACATTCATAAAGAAACATCTGCAAGCCGATGTCCTTCATTGGCACATGTTTAATTACCTGACCAAATATCGCTGGCGTGTCTAAATTCAATTGATATTTGCTAACACGTGCCTGCGCTCTATTAAGGTAATGGGCCTACTTAAATTTTATTTCACACAGAACTTGTATAACCAACTAACGTAAGAGAATTAAGTAAGGTTTGGCCGGTTAAGGATTAGCAAGGAGGTCATATGGCACTACCAGGAAGAACTAATTTATCGACTTAAACAATCATCACACCCCCATTACCAATAAATACAGCAAACTGTTTGTATCAAAATAATTACAAAAATCATAATTGTAGATGCGCATATTAAAAATGTGGCAAATGTATAGATAAATATGTAGATTAGGATCTCCAAACTGCTCTGAGAGATGGACTCAAACAAAATCTGGATGCAATTACTGGTTGTAAAAATATCGGTGTACGAGTTTCTCAAAACTACATTGGTTATTCTACTATTGCCGATCGTAAAAAAACGATAATACAAATCTAAATCTGTAAGAAATTTGCACAACAAAAGAATGCAAGTTGTTAAAATCTGTGTTATGTTCCGGACATTAATAAAGCGAGAACAAATTGTAGCAAAATATATTTGTAAATAATTAAATAACTTTTAATAGCTGTGTTGGTTTTCTACTGCATTTTTTTTATCGACCTATCGACGTATTTTTAATAAAGGTGAAAAAATGAACTCGTAGAAATAGTTAAAAACAACTATTTTATGGCATCACTTTTATGCTAGTTTCCACATTTTTTCAACAATCGATAAAATGTATTCAATGTCTGCTGTTAGCCAGACTCCGCGTAGAAGTCAACTCTAACATATCTGCAACATTGCAAACTAAAAAAAAATCGTATTATCAAGGAGTTCAATTTTTGATCCTTCATGGGCCGCAGCTTTCCAAGATCTACTTTTAACTTCTGGAACTCCTTTAAAATCGATAGATGATATATGTATTTTTGGATAAATGTTTTTTGCTCGAAAATATTGAATTATTTAGAACTGGTTTAATGTATCTGTGTATGTATAGCAGAATAGAGCCAATTCCTCAAGAACATTCACCACTTCAATTAATATTGAAACAGTTATCTTCAAGACAATGAAAATTGAAGTTGTGATATAATATAATGAATGAACAGGAAAACATTCTTTAAAAATTTAAATTTAAGATTTAAAGCAAACCATGCGCACCAGATGCCTGTAAAGCGAAAACATACGTATTATGGCTTGTTTAACGATTGCTAAACGAGCCGTAACGTGTTAAATTGTAAAACTTTAAATGTCCAAGAAGCAGTTACTAAACATGTGCTATGATAAATTTGAACGTTACTTAAGGTTGAAAGTATATCTGTATGTAATCTTTTAAAACTATGGTTTCAAAAAAGAACAATACTCATACCGAAAATATGTGCTTTAGAGGAAGTAATATTTGTTTTGTCCCATCATCACTAAAGTATTTGATATTTTACTGTAATATGCAATGTTTACAAAAACGTTTGCAATTTTAGTTACAGCAATATTCGTTTATTAGGTTAATTTACAGTAACATAAGAATCTACTTAGCAATAAAGACGAAATGGTGTTTTGTAAATGCTGTAGAAACTTGTATTAATGTTATCTGTAAATAAAGTTGCAATCAAGCTATCTTAGGAGTCTTGATTGCAAATTTTGGACCAAACCTATACCAGTTTCATATTCTTTTCCTAATTACCTAATAACATTTGAACCAAAAATGTTGGTTTAAATTTCGAAGAAGCACTGAACAAGCAATATCTGTTACTAAGGTCCGTATTCATAAACGGATCTCAAAGTGAGCCTCAAGGCGAACTCGAGGCGGACTTCGTCAAGCACATCTTGAGTACGCGTTCTGTTTCATAAACTGAACTTCGGCTATTCTCGGCTATGTAAATAATTCTACTTTTACTGTTATAACTTGTTAAACATTTGGAACCTTACCTTTTGATTTATTTGCATTTAAAAAGTACTTTAATTATTAGGGAAAGCTTTCTGTGAAGGCAAATAATACAAATTTCGTTTTATAAAAGGATATGTTGGTTTTGGTCGTCAGTAATAGTTGCAAACAGATTCAAGAAAGTCTATACTTTGTAACATACAAATAACAGACCAACAATAAAATGATAAATATTCCATACTAATAGATGTTTTCGTTAGTTGGAACGGTGAATACTGTAAATTATTATGAAGTATGCAAATTATGGTAAACAGCTGCATATTAGCAATATAACGAGTGCAGTAAATTATTTTATGTCAAATGTATTTTAGATCACCGATTTACAAAAAAACATATATTTTCCGTTGAGTTATCTGGATATAACGCGAGAAAATCTTTTTATTCATAAAAATAGTCATCGGAATAAACGAATTGCAGATGAAATGTATAAAGTGTATACACTTCCTGCTAGTTTTTAAAATGCACATATACAAAAATCTATTGAACATTCAATACTTTATTGACATAATGTTTACGGAAATTAATGCTTTGTTTGTGGTATTTTCCCCAAAGTCTTCCTTCTCCCCCTCTAACGTTTGTATTTTTTTAGATTTTAGATTTGTGTGTGTCGTATTGAAATTGTCGTATTTTTGATTCGTTATCTGTAACATATAAATATACAACCAATATCAATTGGTATTGTATGATATGCGTATACCGCGTATCCTATTCGATTGGGAGATAATTTATCACAATAACATCATCGTGCACTTGTAAAATGCACGCAGAACGCAGTATTGTAAAAAGTTATACTGAATTTTTATGCGAATCAATTTTTGACATGTAAACAGCGATAAGAATTCATAGAATAGAATAGAATTAAATTTTTAAGCGGCATTCATTACTAAAAGTGTATGGACTCAATATCAAATAAGGAATATCATCTCCCTCTATTCTCTTTCTATGTATATATATTCTGATGCAACTGCGGTCAAGTACGATTCTCACGATTTGATCCAATGTCGAACAACAATTTCAAATATATCCCCTTTTGGACCTGAAACAACAAATAAGTTCTGGTGGAATATATACATTTTAATTATAATTGAATGCTATGTGCCAAATTATTTGTATTAGTAACAAATAACCATTTCGATTATGGCTTTTTTTCAGTGGGCAGGTACATTTAGGAAAGATAAGATTTATCATAAATCCTCTATTGTGGTCGACGAAGAACCCCCCACATCCTACATATATACAAGTGTTTATTATATGGATCATATAATATTAAAAAATGCAAAATATTTGAAAAAGTGCTTTAAAGACACTTTAATAAAATTGAAAAAAAAATAGAATTATACATCTGAGAATAAGAAAACTATTATGAAGTTTAGTTTTCAAATTTAGATATCAACATCATATATGCTTTACGATCCACACTGTGATTAATATCCCTTAATAGAAACAGTGGCAATTTTGATGATATTTGAAATTTGCTGTGACTTAAAAACTTGTATATACCACCCTCTACATAGAAACTTTTGCATGCCTTTCAGATGCTAAGCAACTAATGTTTATACATTACAAACAATTTTTTTCAGATTAAATTTTTCCTAATAAAGTAAATAAGAGAAACACATGCATCTAAATATATTCTACTGAAGAGCAACAGTTCCAGTTTGTTGCATTTTGCATACAAAAATAAGTTTGAATTTAATGCCTTACATTTAAGTATTTAACTTTATTTACACTTTGTTAAGTTCATGTCCAAAAAAAAAGGAAAACAGGAAACGTGAAGAGCTATTCCTCTAATTTTAATCAAACGTGCACCCACTACAATCACAGAAAAATCTACATCAATAGTAAGATGATGAAACAATAATCATAGAAGTCTACAACAACGTTTAATAAACTCATGCAAATCTTATCAGTAGTTAATATATTCAACCCTTATTTTAAAAACTATATGTTGTTGCCATTTTTTTTTAAGTGTTAATATAAGTGTTGGACAAAGATGCACCATTGGCATTTTATTACGGGACATATACGTCCCTTTGGTATTTTAGGAATTAGATTGTTTCCTGCAATAGAAACTTTTATTAGGAAAAACAGAATTTTTTCACAGAATTTTTAGAAGGTGTAAACCACTATTTACATAATGGTATTTCGCACATTCTGCAAATGGTAGTTGTTCTCTTTCCCTTTTTCCTTTGAGCACACCTGGCACATCTTCTTCTAGAGGATATTTCTACCGGTTGGTGATTTCCCGCATTTAGCATAGTTCTGGCTTCTTTGAATTTCTACCCAATGATCTTCTTCTGATGAAAGTGTGGTTACACTTTTCCCATATGCAATAAGTTCGTCAGCCAAATAAGACCAATAACTATATTTATCAATAAAATCAATAACTCGTATTTTTTTCTATTTACTTTATTATAAATAATCCAGCTATTTCCAGCTACAGATTTTTTTCCACCACCGCAGTATATATATTTCCATATATATCATATATGGAAACCATTTGATCAGCCAGATCAACTCCATCGACTTTAGATGACCAGTAATCCTTCAGCGATGGCAATTTATTGTAACACATAATAAATGAGCAACCAATCAAAATATCAATGATCTGTTTCGAACTATATCTCATACAAATGCCCAGAAAAATAGTGCAGTTGTTTTTTTGGCAACGGCTTATTTGTTAGTAAATACCATTGGGGATTATAATCCTGTTGAAAAATACCATTGGGGATTATAATCCCGTTGAAAAATACCACTGAGACGTATATTTCCCATAGCAGTGGTTTTAGTAACTATCGATTTTTTTTGTTAATCTGCAAACTAAATATCAATAAGGAGGCCATAAAAATACTATCTTATAAATTCAAAAATCAACTTACCTCATTTCATCTTGATCTTATTAGACGAAGCGCGAGTGCATTTAAATGCAATGGTAAAAACGGACAGTATAAATCGTTTTCCAACAAGATGGAGCACCACCGCATTATTGAAATTCATCTGGAAGAGTAGCTTAATTGACATGATCGTTAAAATTGTGGAACCTTAGTCCGTGGAGATCTTCCGTAATTTGTATTTAGTTATTAATATTGTTGATAAGATTTTCAAAATGTCCCCAACATTTCCCCAACAAAGATATCCAAAAATGTTGGATTATCTCCGTTATTTGGAAAAATAAAAGGATTCATTAAAGAATATCATGAATGGACTCAAAGAACCCTTCTGCTACCTTGAAACCAGGTAGTTCCTTGCAACTGTTAAGACGCCACCCCTAACTTGTTTTCAAATTGCACCCCTTAACTTTGAATTATAACTATTAAGTAAGACACTGCAATATATTCAAAGAAAACCATGTTCGCATAGTATTTGATTACTAATTACCTTCAGTGTAAGGGTTTACCCCGCAGTGAATCGCTCTTATGAGTTCAAAAAGGTTTTTTCTCGTAGACAACACAACATTCATTCATTAGGGAATTAGAAAATTTTCTATTTTTGAGATGTTCATTCTTTTTAGAAAATAATATTAAATTCACATTAATTTTCAAATTATCCTCTGCATGTTTATTGCGCATATTTAAAAAACCGCCACCCAAACACCTACGTCAAATAACTGAAAATCGGTTGGTGGTATTTCATTGGAATACATTAGTAACAAAGTATTATGTAGAAAAACAACAGGTCTTTTAAAACAAGAGTACAGGCATCAGTTGACATTATTCGGTTAGGATGTTATGAGATAAAGACTTGACGATAATTTGTTGTTGTTTTAGTATTACAGTCAATGAAATCACACGCTTTCTTTGACTGCCAACAGATATAGTGTGTCGGGCGATTCACCGTCGCGCTGCTGGGTCGCCTAGACGTAAATACGTAAAACAGTGGTTTGACTGTATATACTTTTAGGGGAATAGTTACCTACTCATTCACAATTCAAAACAAGTTGTAGAGTAAGATGTTGGTAATGTGATATCTTGGTCACATTATCAAAGTCAATATAAGCTTCATAAACTACAAGTTGATAAATTGATAGGTGGATCTTTATATTTTATTTCCCATTGAGGATAACTTATTATTGATACATTTGATATCTTTCATTTAACTTTATTAATAGGGAATGTGCGAAATAATTATATTTGGTTTTATGCACTTTGTTTGGATTTTTGCTCTTCTGATCTAGAACCTGATACAATTCAGTTTGATTTGCATTACGGTTTCCCATGTAAGTTTTTTATTTATTTTTTTTTAATTATGACTACTGAGCCGATCATAGTTTTCCCACATTTTTCTTGATAATTACATGATTACAAGGTTTGTAATTTGAAAGAATCTGACCATTATCAAACAACGCTTTGAAACTAAACTGGTAGGCTACAATGAAATTCTAATGGGTTAAATTTAACGTTTCGACAGTTCTAAAACTATAACCACGTGCATCCATTTCAGGCTGAACCTTTCTCGTTCTTTAAATTCAAATACCTGAATGCACTGTTTTTTTTTATATATTCACAGTAGCATATTCGTTAAGTATGGACCTTGGTTTCTATTTATATCATATCTTATGGACCAGGTCAATTGGTTTCCAAATTGATTAATGGACTACTATAGGAAACATAAAACAATTTTCCTGTGCACATCTTTTTCGAAATCAATTTTAACGTATATTTTTCCTTATTTTCAGCTCGATATCGACGAAGGACCAAGCACAATGACAAAGGCATACGAAGAAGACGCTAACCGGAATGGTACGGCAAAAGCTAACGACGTGTACACAGTATCAGTAACAGGGGGGTACGATAATGAGGGGTTCAAAGGGGACGGTGATAATGGCAGCCTCAAAAAACCAATACG
Organism: Diorygopyx duplodentatus; assembly: GCA_033557515.1. Classification (NCBI taxonomy): domain Eukaryota; kingdom Metazoa; phylum Arthropoda; class Insecta; order Coleoptera; family Scarabaeidae; genus Diorygopyx; species Diorygopyx duplodentatus. The sequence continues at coordinate 8,692 of JAWQRJ010000164.1, forward strand.
GGAAATCACAGACGAAGAAGCTTTCCAGCAGGGGAAGTTCAAGATGTCACCCAAAGAAAAATGGCGTATCCTAAAGAACGTCTCGGCTGTATCATTCGCTTTCATGGTCCAATTCACTGCCTTCCAAGGTACGGCAAACCTGCAGAGTAGTATTAATGCTAAGGACGGCTTAGGAACGGTTTCGTTGAGTGCCATCTACGCAGCTTTGGTGGTCAGTTGTATATTCGTTCCAACGTTCTTGATCAAAAGGCTGACGGTCAAGTGGACTCTGTGCATATCCATGTTGTGCTATGCCCCGTATATCGCTGCACAGTTTTATGCCAGATTTTGGACGCTGGTACCTGCTGGAGTCGTACTCGGTATTGGAGCAGCTCCCATGTGGGCTTCCAAAGCCACCTACCTCACTCAAGTCGCCGGAGTTTACGCCAAAATCACGGATCAAGCGGTGGAAGGCATCATAGTCAGATTCTTTGGGTTCTTCTTCTTGGCTTGGCAAACCGCGGAATTATGGGGAAATTTAATTTCTTCATTAGGTAAGATGGTTTTTGCGAAAATTGAAAGTCTGCTGACATTCGTTTTCGTTTCTCCTCAGTTCTCAGCAATCCTCATGGCGGTGATGCATCGGTTGGAAACGAAAGCCAATACAAGAGTTTCGAAGAGTGCGGTGCAAATTTCTGCCTAATGAACATAAACAACAACGATAACCTGGCCAGACCTGCAGAATCTGAAATTTATGAAATTTCTGGAATCTATCTGGCGTGCATTTTCGCTGCTGTTATTATTATTGCAATATGTGTGGACCCACTTTCAAGGTAAGCATTTTTTATATTAGAATTACACTACTGCCAAGGAGAGAACAAAAAATAGAGCTTATGTTAACAACTTAGCAAAACCTGTTGTAGTACTTAAAAACACAAAAATTGTGATTGGTATCAAATCATATGATTCCGTGCTAGTAGAACGGAATTAGCACGGTCTGTTAGTTTTACCTTTGACCACACGATCAAAGTAGAAAACAATGTTTTTTGTGTTTTGCCCACGAGCGAGCTCTATCTACCAGGTATTAAGTATTCGTGTAGAAACAAACATTTTTTTAATAATTTCGCAGATATTTCGCAGTGTTGTAAATTGTGGAAAATCCTATTTGACCTCCTAATTTTCATCGTTCACTTGAACTCGCTTACATCATCCGGTTGCGCAAAGTCATTCATACCTTAGACATTGCTATTTTCTACCCGACAAACTGCTTTTCTATGACGACCAGCGACAACACTATAATGGAGTGAATAAGTACAACTGAACTTGTACTTGTTTCACTCTATTATCGCTCTTTTAAAGACATAGGTAGTAGTTTTATGACTTTGCTACCACATACCATTAAGTAAATTTTACAACTCCGTTGGAACAATCGGCATTTCTGAAAACAACTTTCTTAGCGTATATACAGGGGTGTAATGAGATATGTTTTTAAAGAAAAACGAAATTAACTCCATATTTTTCTGTTTTTTAAATTCCTTCCTTAATCAAATCTTAAGTAGTATTAATAATAAGTAGTAATTAATACTAAGTATTGAACGTTATTAAATCAGAACAAAGTTATTTATATTTGATCTTTCCTTTTTTAGAAGATGTAAATTTTGTTGTCGCATATACACATCCCAAAGATTGATGAATAAGTAACGGTAAATTCCAGTTTATTCGCAGCTGGATTATTCATCATAACCGTGAACAGTATCAACAATAACAGAATGCATTCCAAGGAAGGTGTCTCTCTATACCTGGCTTGCGACATACAATATCTCATTGCGTAACAATCACCACTCCGGTCGTGACTGGTTGATGTAAATTGCCTTTAGTTAGCACGCCTGGGAGAGGTGACTTCAGGTGATTTCAATGCGAAGTCAGACCTCGAACCCTACGCAACAAAAGAGGATAACGCAAGGGGCAAAAATCAACTAACATGGCCGTTTTCTTTTCTCGGAATAAGTAATTATGATCGGTTTCGACATCCTTTTTAAACAAGATCGAAGGTCGTATCAAGGCCATTTCATCGCTAGAATGCATCTTGTTAAGTCGTCTTCGCTTATGGGCATCTTGAAAGGAGTGCCCCGCCTTAACTTTAATGGACAATGAAGCTCTCCAAAATTCGAAAAAGCTTTTTGGCTCGCAGATAAGAGCTTTTTGGCACGTCAAAGAAACGGACGTAATTAGCATAAAAACTCTTTAAGAACGGTCAGGTTTTACGATGAGGATATAAATTTCAACGTTTCATGTGTTCTTAAGTAGGTTGACGTTATTAACATTATTACAATTTGTAACTTTCATTATAGACGTGCAATCTAGCGGAATTACAGATCTTAATTAAGAGATTGCGTGTCAAAGAAGAGCTAATTTCACAAGATTAAATTGCTCGTTTTTCTAATGACAAGTAAGGCGTAAAAAACAGTGCAAGGTTAAAGCTATCAAAGACTTCGAAGGTCTTATATGGGGAAAATTACGTATGTTTGTACCTGTAATAAATTTATTTTCAGGGCTAGATAGATCACCAATAATATCATGAATTAAAGTATCAATTCAAATACGACCACAGAGATGTGGAAAATGGAATAATGTATTTTAATTTTGGAATAATAATGAAACAGTAAGTTAGAATAATATTTTTGCATCGAAAATATAGCCTTCTACAGAGACGACACCGACCTCTCCCTGTTGTACTGTCTTTGTAGATTTCATGTTATGTCATGTTATAAGAGAATAAATACATTAAATACAGAATAAATACATTTCAATTATTGTGCGAACGGCATAAATAAATAATAAATATTTTGAAGAATAATAAAATTGTAGATGTCAAGATTTATAAAGTTTATACTATCACTGTCTAATTCTGCAAATTCTCGAATAATATTTAAATATTTCTTATTATCTTCTTTCTTAGCTTCGCTTATTTTTCCTTTTTTTAAATATTGTGTAATATTTACATTATTCAAAAATAAACGTGAAGTCTAGGATTATCTTTGATCACTTACCATCTAGTACTAGTTAAGCACATAATTGCTTCATGGCTACTTACATTTTACAATTATGAAGGATATCAGACAAGACGTTTGATGTCGAAACTTTTTATTATTTCTGACTTGATGTCGGCATTCAATGTAGGTATAATGCACGCGAATGTCCAAATAGCATGTTTCACAACTTTCTGTTGATAGTTACCTGTAGTTAACGTAATACATATGATTAGATTGAGAATAAACAGGACGTTTTTCCATATTTACATGCAACTACCATTTATAATCATCTTTAATTTTGCATCATGAAGTTTATCATTAACTATTTTAGACATAAACCTAAAAAATAATGTTTTGTGGGATATTTTTTGTTTATATGTATACCGTTTTAGATCATTATTTTGAAAAAAAATCGTTTAACTGCAATACTTAACGCAGTAATAAAAAGTAACAGAATTACATTCTGTCTATTTCACTATTTTTAAAACATACAGTAAAATTCAAAAATTAAATAATACATAGTATGTAGGTTCAAATAAGATTATTATCTTTGATTTCCAATCAGCGATGCGTATCATTCGGTATAATTTCTTTCTTCTCCAAATATGCTAGAATTAAACGTAAGAATGGAGGTAAATCACAAATCGGAGAAAAACGTTGGCATATCATTAGGACAATAAAAAAATGTTACGTACAGCATGATTTAAGCCATATTGCTTGTAGTGGATGTTTCAGTTCGTAATTGGTGGATTTTGTTGATTCTCGTTTAAATATCTCTTGGATTCAAGCTTATTTTGTCTTCATTATGTTACTATATTCTGGTGCTTTCTACTTCTTAAACTGAAGGCAACATAAATCAACTGGTGTGGTTCACTCACACGACTTTCTCTCACCTAACCCCCCCGACCTTTTCTAAACGGTGCGACTTTGGCCAAATATATGTTAATAACATCGATCAAAAATTCGACTGGGAATTCAAAAATATATTCATACGCCCTGTTTCATTTAAAAATCAACACATTTTATTATTATAACTTCTAAGAACATTGAATAATCTACTTATTTTTATTTCATTTTTCTAACTATTAATGTGTTATTTTCATATACAAACATGAGGACCTTTCTGATTTCACTTCATACTTACTAGACATGCATTTTCTGTAAATATGTACTTAAAAAGTGAAGCTTGGGAAGTACCTAATAAGAACTTCTTGTCTAGTCCATACTCATTCATTTATGGAAATTATTGGAAATGTAGAGGTTCATCGAAGCATATATTAAATCTTTTAATGTTAAGATCAGTAAGATGCTTCAAAAAATGGAAGCACAGATCTTTCTGTGACAGAAAATATTTTTTAAGAATACATTCTTATATATTGCAGTCAAGATACCCCCACATTTTTTTTATCGTTCTGGGCAATAATTTTGGTGGAAATTTCCAGAATTTCATATACTTTATACCAAAGTTATTACCGTTTTTTTTTGGACAATAAATTTGTGGTCACAAAATCCGTCAGTAAATCAAATAATAATAATAACCTTTATTGACTACTTCGGTCATCTATGTGCATACCGATTGACGCATTTACACATTATATGACAGTAAGTGAAGAATAATAATCATTTACGCATTAACAATCGACATATCCATGCAATTTTGTGTAAAAATTTTAGTATATTAATATTTTTTAGAAAACAACATTAAAATCGAAGAAACTTTTAAATCATAGGATTCCCTGTATTAAAAAAAAACTCAGTGAAAGGTATCCGTGAAATGTTAGTATTGATAACAAACTATGTATAAGTGTAGAAAAACTTAGATAGGCCTTTCAAAGTAAGTGCGTAGGCATCTATTAATGCTACTCGGTTTTTATGAGATAAAGACTTGGCTGTTTTGACTGTTGACTGATTTTTTGTTCTTATTTTAGTATGATAGCCTAAAACCTTTCCTTTCAACTTGGCCCCAAAAATATACTGTGTCCTAGTCTCGCTGGGTCGCCTAGACGTAAAAACGTATAAAAGTAAGTGGTTTGACCATACATATATTTTAGAGAATAATATCCTATGCATTCCTAGAAAGAATTTAATCGATACAATCTTTTGTTAAAAATAATTGCTTACCGATTTGATTGAAACTTGGAAATCACTTAATAATTTCAAAATCTTGGGGTAATTTTTTTATAAAATGTAGTAAAACAATGTTTGGGGAATTTTTCATATAAGGCCATTTTTCATGTTAATGTGTACAAATGACACAGTTTCAGAACGTTTGCATAAAGTTACAATCAATTTAATCGGATAATTGGTACTATGAATTTGTTTATTTGTCAATAACTCGAGAATACATAAAGATATCAATAAGCTGTTTCCAGTAAGTTAGAAATAATTTCCAGAAATAATTTATGTGGTCCACTGTAGTGAAGAAAAATTTCCCTCCAAGCTCTAGTCACCATATTTTCCAATATTTCCGCTAACCACCAGGTGTTAGCGGACATATTGGACTATTTATACGGGGTGTCTCACTAATCCGGTATAGTGGGACACCCGGTATAAAAAATCTGACAAAAATCAGGCGATAGTTTCAGGTGATAGATAAGATAAGATCTGGGGAGATAGACTGTTATATTCCCAATTTTTTTAATTAATTATTCTCATTATCCACGTAGACTGGACATTACAAATATTTTTATCAACAAACTTTCCCCGACTTGTTGTGATGATTTTTGATTCTTCGTGATTATTTGGAGTATGGTATATCAAGTCTCGTAGTTCAATTTCAGCATCTTTCTGAAGGAGGTTGACATTTTCTTGCGCGCCGACGAACTTCCAAAATAAATAGTTCTAGGTGTGATTGTTTTAACATTTGAATTCGAATTTAAATTATAAATTCTCAGGACTTTACTAAATTAGTATTAACGTATTCAACAGTTATTTCGTATATTAATGGTAGATTAAGTATCAAGCAACCTGGTAGATTAAGTATCGCTGATTTCTGATGTGGAAATTCGTGGAATTCGTTATCTGAAGCAGTGTTGCCGATGCAATAACTCTTTCAAATACAATGAAGGAATTACATCTTATATGTACAATTGACATCTTTCGAACATTGAAGAGAATCAGATGATACAGCCATAGATCCATTTTCACTTAAGTTTCTATGCACACTAACTATGTTGTTTTACTTCTTCCTCTCCAGGTATGGTGAAAAACAACGAAGAAACAGCGGTGTAGAGCTGACAGGCATTCAACTGCTATCAGCAACTGCTTACCAACTGAAGAAACCGTATCAGCAACTTCTGATCCCAATCACCATATGGATCGGCATGGAGCAGGCATTCATCGGAGCAGACTTCACGCAAGCGTACGTCTCTTGCGCCCTCGGGATACCTTCCGTGGGTTACGTGATGATCTGTTTCGGTGTCGTGAATGCCATCTGCAGTTTGCTTTTCGGGTCTGTTATGAAGTACATCGGCAGGAAACCCATAATGGCTCTGGGAGCCATAACCCACACAGCTCTAGTCGCCTGGTTCCTCATTTGGAAACCGCATCCATCGAATCCTGCCGTTTTCTTCATAGCTTCTGGTCTTTGGGGTGTTGGTGATGCAGTATGGCAAACGCAAGTAAACGGTAAGTTAGAGAACTTTGTAGAGTTTGGTAAATTTTTAACGTATGGTTCAATCAGCAATGAAATAATTTCAGTGATAAACGGGAGTTGATTAAAATAGTCTTAAAATACACAATTAAGAAATACCTTAAATCTACGTACATTTTAAAATGTGTGACGTCAGTTCCCAGTAGTATCAACCAAGCGATTTACATTCCTTTTTATGTTGCTTCTAATAGCAGTTCCTATGTACATAAAAAAGTAATTAAAAACCAGTTTTTCTCTTGGTTCGACGACTTCATTTGCGAGGCCGAATTCTTCGCGACAAGATTAATAGTCGCGTATATTGCAGAAATTGGACATTGACATATCGAATAAAAAAAAGAACAGGTATGAACAGACGCAGAACGAGTGCGTCCGTCCGAGCTTTTTAATGTCAATGTTTGGGAAAGTCCGCGCATGGCGCCAAAAGGTTGTTACACACGTCGTCGCTCTTCTGGCTTCTTTGTAAACAAACGCGAAACTGGTTTCCATCGGTTACAACTGACCTAATACAAGGAAACCTCGAAGCGGAAAAACACACACTAGTTAATAATCGTGATGGCTTCTAGGTAACTAATATTTCAACGTGTGTTTCTTATCATTTGCATCTTGTAATCGTTTATAATAGTTACGTAAACAAATAGTGACGTTCTAAATTTGTAGATACAGCTCTCCACCTACCGTAAATTTCAATACCTACGACCTTAAAAAGACCTACCACAATAATAAACTACAACCAATATGTTTTCTTTGTTTTTGCCTTGATTTAATTCAGTATAAGTCTGACTCTTAGCCTAATGTTCAACTAACATTTTTCAGATAATAGGTATGGGCGCTATTTTTGGCAAACTTTGTGGACCAGAATATAGAACGGGTGTTTAGATACAATTAACTTTCTCCGATTTAATTGTGTGTTTATAATGCATGGTTTCTTGCATTTCTAAATTCATTTAATTCTTTAATTAAGTAGAAATGCTAGGAAATTTATTTAAGTTTTTCAAATAAAAATGAACAATAATCAATTTTGTACAATAGCAGAGTTGAGATGTGGTCTACTTTCTGCTCAAAGCTTGGAAGGAGGTAACCTACCACCAACCAGATGAGTTCTCAAACCCCATATACTTAGACCAAACGTAATATCTTTATTCTTTTGACAGGAATCTAGAAGATTCTTTAGTATCTGTTAAATGCCTTCATTACTAACAGCATCAGATATCACTGAATTTCGTCGAATTCGTCCACTGAAGGTCGTTGAAAAATCTTATCTCTGTATATCACTCTGCATAGCTGTTTAACTGTTCCTGATTATCATACTGAAATGTCTAAAAAATCCTATATTGACTTCATCTCTAAAATTATTTTCGTATGTTAGCTCTCCAATATGTTTAGGCTAGTAATATTTCTGATAACATCAAGGATAAGGAAGCACAAGAAAACAGTTTGGGACCCGCTTATAAACAAACAAATATCAACATTTTCAAATTTTCAACAATTTACGCCAAAAAGTTCACTCAAAATATCATTAAGGTTTTGGGCTCCAACTAGCTACAGTGGAGAAGGGGTAGTTCAAAAATACAATAAGAAGGCGCCACGAATTTATTCCGAATTGCCAAAAACCAGATAATTATTTATTAGTCAATTTTGTAATAAACAAATAATCAGTATAATAAAATAGTACCTAAGTAAAACTTGTCAAACGTGAGTATTGTACACAGGACAAAATAAGGTAAGAATAATAATCAATATTTAAAGCAACGTTAACCCTTAAGTTGGTCACTATATCAACAAAATAAATATAAATAAAATTACCATCTGTGTTGTGTTCGCACAAAAACGAGCAGATAAACAAAACTAATAAATCTCGAAACCCAGATCAAAATAAGTTCACACTCGCAAATCAATTTTTATGCCATGTTTACACAAAATTAAACATACAATAAGATGAAATATAAAAACAAAAAAGACTTTAGGTGGAATGCAGCAGTGGAATGAAGATTATGCATCAAATGGATAAAAATCCGGACGAAGCCGTGTGCCCAATCACACCAATTCTAGCACCAAAACTCTCATATAAAGTAATGCATGCGTCCAAAATTTCGATGATGAGATTTTGACATATCGGGACGAATTATATGGTATTCTAAGACTAATGGTACAATTTTTGGCCATTGGTCTGTCGGTCCAACGGTCCGTCCGGATGTCCGTTACAATTACTTACGAGTGCTGCCTACAGACGATTTTTGCTTAAAACTTTCTTGTATCTTAGGGAAAAAGTCCATCTGTTGAATTTTATTCAATTTCGAGCTTTCCAGTGCGGAAAAACCAATTTAATACTTGTTAAAAATTCGTAATAGAAACGTCAACAGTTAATTATTGGTCATTACATTAGCGTTTGCGAATGAAAACTGTACTAGCTATAATGCTTTATTTTACGTGAAAAAAACTATGGACATTCTGTGGAAGTTAATACTTTCTCAAAAGTATTATAATGAAATGTTCTATGAAGAACTGGAGGAAGCATACAACAAGTTAGGAGGAGGCATATCTAAAATGATACTGGGAGATCTGAATGCGAAGGTGGGAAGGGAACCTATCTACAGGCACATAACAGGCGGAGAGAGTACAATAACACGAAACAAGTAACGATTAATGAGAAGCGAGTGATAGAGTTCGCTGAGGAAAAGCAGTTGCGGGTGATGAGTACTTACTTCCAAAGGAAGGACATGTACAAAGGAACATGGATGTCTCCAGGCGGAAGATATCCAAATCAGATAGATCATGTAATGATTGACAAGGAGAACAGGAATCTAATAAAAAACGTGGAAAATTTTTTGGTCAGAATAGATTTAAAAATAGAAAGGCTACGGAAAGAGAAGATAAGACGAAAAAAGATTATGAATTATAATATGGACGAGTTAAGGAGGGCATATGTTCAGGAGGGATATGAAAAGGAAATATATGACATTTATCAAAGTGGATGGAGACAGAGAGGGGTAATATCGAAGTGGAATGGAAGAAGATAAAACCAGCTGTACTGGAAGCCACGAGGAAGAAAATCCCTGTTAAAGAGAGTAAAAACAAACCAATTTGGTGGGACGAAGAAAGTATAAGAGAGACAGAGAGAAGGAACGAGTTGAGAATGCAGGATAAATGGGATGACTGCGGAAAATATGAAATACGCGTGGGGTTTCCTAAAGGAGAAAATATTTGACCTCATATTGGAAATATGGAAGTAGGAAAAACTACAATGGGAACAAGAAATAAAACAAACATAAAGGACAGTTTAGTTGGGTAATTATCTTATTCAGAATATTTTTGTTTTGTGCCACAATGCTAATATACTTGTTAAATATTTATTTAAGGAAAAGATGTGTATTATTTATACTTTTCTGACTATGTTTTAATAAAAACCGGTCTATCCTACATTTATTAAAACAGTCAGAAAAGTATAAATAATACACATATTTTCGTTAATAATATACCAGACTAAACAGGACAAAAACAACACAATTACATATTTATTTGCCCAAAGTGGCACCGTTTAGAGGTCGGGGGGGGATAGGTGAGAGAAAGTCGTGTGAGTGATCCACGTCCACTCAGTTATTTCTGTATTCAGTGTAGGCGTAATAGATATATTTTATTATGATATTTGTTCCTTTTAATACTAAAAGTATTTATTTTAATTGGAAATCCATTTTAATACAAATTATTGTCGCCTTAAATTAATATTTTGGACAGTGTTTTAAACGGAATTTGGAAGAAGAAATATTACCGCAAAATTTCCAAAATCTTTATATTTTTTTCGGCTTCCGTTTCTTCCGGTCTATGAAGAAGTTGAAATGAAAAAATCACGAAATGTTGATAAAATCAAAAGGTCTTAATAAATGAATATTCTTTTTGCTTCTACCACTCAGGTGTCACTAATAACATAATATGCTTAAAATATTCACTCAGCATGTAGACTTCGTCCCCGAAAAATGTTGTCATTTAAGTACAGTACCGACTGTACAATGTTAGGATTGAAAGCAATCTTAAGTAGTACAGAAGTAGAGAAGGAGGTTATTGCATAAATTGCGCAATAAAGCATGAGTTAGGTATAAACACTCAAAAGCCGAAGTTCACTGGAATTCTTACAAGCAATTGAGAAAATATACCATTCGTTAAGTTTTACCAGTCTCGTTTGAACACTATAGTAAGCAGTTGTGGAGTGCAGTTAGAAATGCAGTGTTTTTTATTGCTTATGAGTATAAAATCAGGGAGATTCCGGCCCATTGAAGCGATGGTGGTCGCATAAATGACGCTTTCATAGGAAGCTTACTCGCTTGTGACTCTGATTACAATAGAACTATCCATTCACATCTTGGCTCAACATTCAATTCTATTGGGTGAAGCTTTGACTTGGATTCTATTGATGAGAAAACTAGAATGAAAATTATTCTTACATTAAACAGTAAGGCTTGCGGCTGTGATGGTGTAAGTATAACTATGATAAACTTTATTCTTCCAGAGTTACTATCCTATACAATGGAAATTTGCTACTTTACTGCCGTTACCCAAGGTTTCCTCCACTACTTCATTCAAGAAGTATTCCTAACAGGAATCTTATTGCTTCGCCTGCTAATACGACTGTATGTTTTCAGAGATTCTTCTCATACGATATTTTTACACAGTACAACCAAGTTTAGTTTAGTTGTCGTCTATTGCATTTAAGGTTTCAGTGGCAGAACAGGGATAAGTCTAGGATTTCTCACCTGAGCTGCACGTTACGATTCTTCATGTATTTATTAACGGTTTATTGTCAAATTACTATTTTGTTTAAAGGGTACTAAAGACCATATTATTATTATTATTATTAAGGAGCCCCCTTTCTCTCTCGAGAACCTTGAACATTAACCAGCACCTAAGCGTTGAAAAACTAGTGAAAAATTAATACAAACACTTTGTAGCTGCATCTACTTACGTTAAAAAACGAAGCAGAACAATAAAAAAGCACTAAACCAGTTAAAATTAAACTCCAAAACGTGATAAATGTGCGGTTATGATACTAGATAATGGAAGAATGTGTACCTCATCAGAAAAAGCTGTCGCATCTCATCAGAAGGCGTCGCCAAGTTTTTGTTTAAGTTGAAACAAAGTAAAAACCTGAAGTTTCTGAAGGAATCCAGTGGGAAGGATAGAGACAAAGCTGTTGTTTAGAACCCAATAAAAAAATCGACAACAAAAAGGGCAATGCTTGCAACGTCATGGCAGTATTCATGTCAGGACTATCATTATTTCCTTTTTTAATATTAGATAATTCCAAGAGGTAATTATAAAGAACACTCTAACCTTGAGTGTCGCTACTGAAGTTAACAGAATTCTCCTCTATATTGATGTGATATGATACCAAAAACACATTGTCAAACTCCAGAAAATGACCCGTCTCAACATGCAGGGGTGTTGTGCGTACGTACAATTGCCACAACAACCACTACAACCTAAACAGGAAATCTTATCCATTTGATTGTTGTTTCAATGAAATAATATTTTTTTTAATAATAGTCCTTGGAAAACCTTAGCGAAAGCGTTTTCTTTTTTCAAAACCAACGTAGGAAAGAAGTTTCTTTGTTTTATAACAATTCGTTAATGACCCCTTAATGCTGTTTCTCTTTGTCCATTTAGGCCTCTATTGTTGTTCAATCAATCAATGTATTTTCCAACAAAAATATCTTACACTTCTTCGGATTATAACTGGTAATGCAGAAACCCAATCGTCCATGATCTGTCAAAGTAATGAGTGGAGATTACAGTAATTTCACTTTACCAGATTTATCTATTCTTCGTTCATTTTACCAGCAAAAAAGTATTCCACATTTTCTGAGATTGGTGCTGGTGATGAAGAAACCAAACCATTGAACTTTGTCAAATAACCGGTTGAGGCTTATTGAAATTTGCTGTTCACCGGAGTATCTTTCTCTTCAAACCTGTCCTTCTTGGGAAACTTCAATCGGAATTTTCCGTATGATCACGCTCCGTGGTCTGGGCTTGCTAGTTACCAAAGAGCGCACTGTCGCCGCGCCCGTATGCAACGTTGTGAAAAGCGCAAAGGAGTGCGGCAACAACCTGCCTCGCGAGTGGTTGGCCGCTATCCGGATAGTACCGGATTTATCCGGCGACTCCGGGCTCCGTTGGGATCACCGCAGCGGCGCGTGTCCACAACGATTTTCGGTTTTGCATTCCTACGCACTCGCATCGGTTTATAAATAGATTTTATGTTACTGGTTTAATAAGGGACCCGACCGTCGCATGTGTAAACTCGTTTTGCCTTCTGTGGACATGCGGACGCACCTCGACCTCTGTCACCGTTTATCACTTCGAATTGTGCGAAAGGGAGGAGACTTCGGCGAATCTCCTCGGTGATGCCAACAAACGCTCGGTTCCTAAGCCGCGTTGCGTATCAGTAAATGAAAGTTACGTTCAATTTCTTTCAGTTCGCTGGCACTGGTAATTAGGCTTTCTAGAAACAAATATCCATTTCAACAACCTTGAGAGTTGAAGGCAAACGGTTGCGTTATGTTCATTGTAAGGTAGGGTAACTTGCGTAGTGTTTACGTTCGTAATTAAACGCCAGAGGAACGTAAAAACGAGACCGGTATTTCAGATTTTTATTTCCTACTTCGTCGATACTGATACTCAGGAAGTTATCTTTTTATTCTTCTAATTTCTGATTGGTGTAGAAACTCAAATATTTTATGAAGAGACCAAACACACCTAGCTTTATTCCGCTTATTATGCTTCCCAGAAGTGATATAAAAGTCAATTCGCACATACCTGTGACCTACCGAATTATGCCATTCCCTTTGAACATTGCTATAAAAAATAAACTTCTTGCATGGATCTCGGAGGAAGACGGACAAAGCTGGCAATTCCAGTCGCTATTCCTGCTGCCACTGGGCAGAAATAGAATTAGTTTCGGCCTCCATCATCAGTTATAACTCGCCCATTATGCAATTACATGTTAGGTAGGCTTTCAAAAAGAAATGGAAACAAACGTTAACATTTTCACAATATCAATATCACAAGACTTCACAGACCTCATGGTTTTAAAAAGACTAACAGAAACAGCCATTGTGCAAAAAATTACAAATCCTAAGAAGCAAACTAAGATTTCAAACTTTTTTGTCACCAAATAATCTGTTTTCTGCTCTATTAATATTTCATTTTACGTTTTAGATTAATTAGATTACGTTTTAACGTTTAGATTAGCGGGTGGTTTCGTACATCTAGCTATTTGATGGACAACTTTGTAAGCAACTTTATATGCATAGACAAAGTATTACCGGCGTTACGATATATCCATAAACCATATATATCCATAAACCTCCCAGCCATAAAATGAATACATTGTTTCTCCATAAGAGGTTTTATCGCCATAACTTAGATTTGAGTTATGGCGAGATCAAAGATATGTTAAATCTGCTTACACCACGAGAAAGCTTGTTCTTTTCGGCATCTTAAAGCAACTTTTCATCTGTCAACTTCCTAGTAATTACTCCAGAAAAAAATTGCGAAACCAACGGTGTACCAGAATTTCTTCGAAACTGCCCACATTTGAATTGTTATGACACACAATCTAAGTACAATATCTCGAAACGGCTTTCACTACGTAAAAGCCCAATGCTAGTACTGCATAAAACAGAGTTTTTGTCTGTCGAATTCACATCGCATCGCAATCACATCGCAATTACGCTAATTATAACACGCTGCACGACTTTTTCCTTGCTTGTTCTGCAAATTGGGTGGGGGGAAGGGCAATTTCAACATTTTAACAATTACGTCGCGCAGTAAATTATCTATTCTTTATAAATCAGTAACAAGCAATATTATATGAGTTCCACGTACTGTTTTAGTGTTTTCGTCAGTCAAATTTTCACGCGATAGGTGGCAATTGCTAATAACCTGAAATAATTTATAAATTATTTCAGATTATTGAGATTAAATTGAGAGGAAAGTTCATCTATTAATATTACTGAACGAAACAAAAGAGTTTGCGCTTTACACGGTTGTGATTAACCAAATTTGGTGCTGAATTAAATAAAAAATTCAAGGAATTCACTTATATTCTCAATTGTAGTAGTTCGAAAATCGCTATAAACCTTAAAGCATTTTATATAATTTGTGGGAGAACCACGCGGTAGGTACCTTCCCCTTAGCTATAAATTAGTTTTGGCAGAAGGGCTTTCGTTGTTGGCGTCGTCTGGGGAATTCGATACTGAATGTCCACGTACTGATGCAATGCCTACCTACGTACTGCTGTAAATTATGTTCATCTACGTATGTTTTCTTACAGTTACTTGTATTGGGATTTTTTTCATTTTTAATTAAAAGTTATTTAGCATAGGTCATGCAGACTGTTTACAACATAATACTAACAAATCATTGCCCTAAGAATCCCGCAACTATATCACGATTTCTAGATAGAGATTTTGAGATAGATTTAGAGATATTCTCTGTACAACAATTCCCAAAAAGAAATGTCGTGCAGGGTGTTATAAATAGCTTAATTGCTATGTGATGGCGTGCAAATTCGACCAACGAAAACTGTGTTTTATATAGTACTAGCATTGGGCTTTCACGTAGTGAAAATTGTTTCGAAATATTTTACTTAGTTTTTGTTTTATAACAATCCAAATAATGCCAATTTCGAAGAAATTCTGGTACACCGTTGGCTTCACAATTTTTTTCTGGAGTAATTACCGAGAAGTCGAAAGACGAAAACTCACTTTTAGATGCCGAAAAGAACAAGCTTTCTTGGGGTGCAAGCAGATTTAACATATCTTTGATTTTAAGAAAGTTATCGCGAAAAAATCTCTTATGGAGAAGCAATGTATTCGTTTTATGGCTGAGAAGTTCATGTCATGGTCAAAGTTTTCTATAAAAGAGATATTTGCTTTTCATAAGATTCTAATTTAGCAATAAAGAACTCCAGGGGTTTCTTAAACTACTTACTGTGAAGCGTTTCAAAATGCCGATTAAGTTTGTTAGATTTCATGCTGTCCCGGTTAACAAATATCTCAAATTAGACTCAAACTGACTGAAAACACAAAGAAATGCAGTATTTATTTATTCATTCATTGAAAAATATATTTCAATAAATTAAATAATAATAAATAATAATAATAATAATAAATTGTTTTAAGGGGGCAGGACTGAAATTGATGTAGAAAAGGGGAGTCGCAAACATTAAAAAAGAAATGGGGCTGCGAAACGCTACTGTATGTTAATCATGCAATACAGGCAGGCACTTTGGGTTTTTTTCACCACAAAAGAAAGAAAAAGTCTTGATATTGATGATCTTGATATTCATGGTTTATAATTACTGCATATCTCTGCAAGAGCTTTGCATGCTTAAAATTTATACTCGGTATTGCAGACATTAAATAAGTAACAATATTATTTCTACAGTTCTTCAGAACCGTTGAAGATAAAATTGTGAAACTTCACATGATAAATATATATTATTTTTTTAAGTTTTAAAATCATCCATATGTTCACCACGTATTACTTTAATTTTCACGTCATCTTTTTGTGCGCAGGTTTTCTTCAGTGCTAATATAAAATTTAAAAACTTTTTCTTTTCTCATTTCGATTCAACATCTCTGCTTTGCAAGTAACATCAATTTAAACATTTCAAGTCAAGTTGCTTGGTCAAGTGCTAAATACTTTCGTTATGCCCCTATCGATAAAACTTAAATTGAAAAAGTCAACTCACAAAGTGTTGTCAGTACACCATTTTAACTTCTCTTTGAGAGTGAGTGTAATTAACTAGGGTAAATCTTAGAATTCCACATGCTATAATTTCAAAACTCCATCGTGATTACCCAACTCAATAAGAGCATGAAAAAAATAATTAATTTTACTCGTAAACATATGTCCAATAGAAATAAGAGTACTGTATACTAAAAAATGCATTATTTCAGTTCAAAACAGTCAACTTTCTTCTCCACATTGGGGGCTACCTCCCCTTCTCCCTATGGGAAAATTTTGTATCTATCATTTATTCATCAGACCAAATTTCATATTTTTACCTTAAGGGGTTTTATGGTCATTAAGAAACAAACATCCTTTAGTATTCCTGCTTCAAGTCGTTGTAGCTGCTTAAGTAAGCAATTTTGGGCAAACTTTTATTGCAAGTTTTTACTCCGTTTTGATTCTAAAATACATTCCCCAACTCTATTCCTAAATCACTTTACATAAGTTGAAAAAATCATAAAGACTTACTTCTATCTCTAAACCTCAGCATACCAGTGTTTACCAACTTAGATAAAATGCCAATAACTTTAACATTTTTGAAAGTTATATTCTCTCTTCATGTGCTTCTCCATATTTTAATCCTGGAACACATTCCCTAAGTATTGCGATTTTAGGTTTTTCATGAGGAAATTGCTAAATCACCCTCTATTTTAAAAATCACTGAAATAACTCTGGTCTCCCTAACTAGTATTTTTATAATTGATATCCTATCAAAAAATTCTCCGCTCTCTACCTGTGGTTATAGTCATTATAAATAAATAATAATTATTC
>JAWQRJ010000165.1:0-25900 GCA_033557515.1 Diorygopyx duplodentatus
GTTGTGGACTACATAGAGAAAAGACAGTTGAGCTGGTGGGCGCATGTGATTAGAATGGAGGGAGACAGATTGGTGAGACAACTGTGGGAAGCGAGAGTGTCAGGGAAGAGAAGAAGAGAGAGACCAGGGGAACGACGTAGTGGAAAAGATACTGAGTAGAAGGAACACAACATGCGGGGATACGAAGATTCTAGCACGGAGCAGAAAGGATTGGCGTAAATTTGTTTATGAATGAAAAGACATTAATATCCTTACACCTAACGGTAGAAAGGAGATTTTCTGATTATATATATATATACAATTGGCCCAAGCGCGCTGCAATTATCCGAGAAATTGGATACTAAGCAAATATCTATAGCCAACATGAGAGCCCAAAGAGACCAGGAAATTGAAAAGAGCTGCTCAAAAGGAGCCGAAGAACATAATGGCATCACTGGAAGATGTCATGTACGGTCCAGGAATTGCAGATTGAAGGTAATTTAAAAAATGTTTGGTTTTAAGATGCTGAGGTGGTACTTTTTTTGCGTTTTCCTCGAAGCTAGCTTTTTCAAATTTGTGTACAAGATATCGCAAGATCTACTGAACCGATTTTGATGAAATTTAAACCGCATATTTTCTATAACATTATCTAAGATGTAGCATAGTAGGAAATATAGTCAACCCCGTAGTTCTAACAGTGCTCATAAGAAGTTAACAAATGCTTTATACAACCACATCATAAGAACTTATATTAAACGTATATTAAACTATTTTTAAAGACATTACTTGCGATTTGCTATTAATATCTCCGGAGCTCTGTACCATCTCGTTGCAACATAATCTGTTAATGTTGGATCCGTATCATTCGAATCTGATAATTGTGTTAAAGATCTAGCCAATCCAAAATCAGCGATTTTACACCTAAAATAAATCGATTAACACTAGATAATTTCAACACTAAAATCTATTTACCTGCACAATGTATCTAATAAGACATTACTGGGTTTCTGATCACGATGTATGACGTTTCCTGAATGAATATATTTCGTAGCTTTTAACAGTTGATACATAATATACCTCTTGTGTACATCTTTCAAAATATTTCCACGTTTGATAACGTTGTGTAAATCAGTTTCCATATATTCGAATCCTAAGTATATATCCCTATTGTTAGCGGCTCTGTAAATTTAAATTTTCCCGCTAAAAGGTTTAACTTACTGTCGCCATCTACTGTGTGATTTAGTGAATCTAACTTCATGCATAATTTAAATTCAAAATATACAAGCATTTTTTTTTACCTGTGAATACTGTGTAGTCTGATAATATTTGGGTGGCTCTTGAACGACTGTAAGAACATTATCTCCCGGTAAGTCCGTTGGGCGTCAGTCTGATTGCGAAAAGCATCGAAAATTTTCTTAACTGCTAGGACCTCTTTCGTTTTCTTGTCGACGGCTTTCCAAACGATTCCGTACGCCCCTTTGCCCAGTCTCTTCTGTATGTCGAACCTCTTCATTATGTGGTCGTCAATTTCCGACATCTTATCTTTGCCTTGTGACATTTTCTCTTATATTGTAAAATTTAGCACAATCGCAGTCAATGTAGAAAGGTGTGTATAATTGTATAGGAAAAACGACTAAGTCAAAAGATACATTTTTATATTTTTTGTATTTGTCACAATTGTCAACTGTGACAAATCAAAAACAACGATAACTTTTCAATTTTTGGTTAGCAACGTTTTTACTACGGACAATACTTCGTTTAATAATTTACTACCGTTTAGCGACTTACACTAAAATTTCTATCGTATTTGTACACCTATCGAAGACTGCAGATTGTTTTATCATTAAACGAATGAATAATAAGTAAGAAAATTGGTATTTTTGTTTATTTTACACATTTCACATTTTATTGGTTGTCATGGTGACGGCATAGTGAGTGCGAGACGTTTAGGCTTGTCGTACACTTTTCATTTTTGGTCACTTACTCTTTTTTAAATTTATTACATCCTTGCAACCTAACGAGAAGTTATAACAATCAAATATAAACATTTACTTGCACAAATTATTTTCTTTATAAACAAACGTTATTCCCACGTGAACATAAAAATGTACGTTAGGTCAAATCATTAAAATACTTTTTATTGCGATCAATATTAGAATACATACTTGTTTTTTATCTTTCCTATAAATAGCAGATAAATCATGATTTATAAGTACAAAAACAACTTTACTCAATTTTGACATTTGACATCTAACATAACCAATAACGAAAACAGTAACAGAATTTCTGAAGATAGCATTTGTTATTATTTTACCAAAAAATCAAAATAAGAAACCATGTACGGTAACAGAGATTCGGATTGGGAAAACCAAAACAGACAGACCGTTCTAGAGGGAAGGTCAATTTTAGAGAGAACGGGCCAAAGTCTGGCCAGATCGAATCAAGTTGCTATTGAAACGGAGAACATAGGAACCGAGGTGGTCTCAGAATTAGGCAGCCAGAGGGAAACTTTATTGCGAGCGAAGAACAGGTTAACGAACACAGACGAACAGTTGGAGAGCAGCAGAAACATTTTGCGTAAAATGAGCCGTAGCGTGCTTTACAACAAGTTAATCCTGATACTAATCATAATCGTCGAAGTTGGAATTTTAATTTCCGTTTGCTATATGAAGTTTTTCAAAAAGTAATCACGGCGATTTGAATGTTAATAACGTAAAAATTGTGATGTATTTCTACGTATCCATGTTATTTTCTTATATCAAATATATGTATTATATCTTTAATATTGCCTATTATTTATTGTACATGACACAATGGTAAGTAATAAGTAGTAAGTAATAAACTTTTAAATATAATTCGTGCCTGAAATATTAACCATTATTTCTAATACACACACACTCTTTTTTAGATATTTTATAATTCTGTATGTACATAATTAATAATAATAATGAGTGGATAACTTCACAAACCAAAATTGCAATAAACTTGTTTCTTATTTATTAAGGTAAATTGAATTAATCAATATTTTTTAAATGCAAATTAAACGTTATTTTTAAACATTACCCTTTTTTATATTAATTTGTTCAATTTAGAGCTCCCTGATTCATGATATCCTAAATATAATCCTAAAAGGATTAATAAAAAAAACTTATTATAAAGTAATTATAAAGTACTTTTTATATATAAGAAATTTTTATAGTAAAATAATTATAGGAATTAAGAAAGTAATTTCAACATCAAAGTTATCATTTTAAATTTATAATCGAAAAAATTAATTTTATCTTCAAAATGTTTTAAGATATCAAATATGAGTATAACTATATATACTGTAATATAGAATTTCCTCAAGCAGGCCCATTAGCTCAGTTGGTTAGAGCGTCGTGCTAATAACGCGAAGGTCGCGGGTTCGATCCCCTCATGGGCCAACTTTTTTTTTTATTTGGTTTTTCGTCTTTGAATGTTAATATAATAAACTGTTTATTTATTACTTATTGCTAGGGGCCGGATCTTTATTTATTTAAAAACGCAATATATTTACTAAATTTTTTTAATACACAAAAGACTAGATAGAAATGATACAATTTACAATTACATAATTAAGTTTATATTAAAATCATTTGTTTACACTGCATATAAATGTTTTTTTTAAATGATCGAAAGTAAAACTTCTTCGATTATCTCGAAACAAAGCTTTATACCGTGGGAAGCTTCTTTCCACATCACTGAATTGAATTTTTGATCGATTTTTTAACATAGACGCGTTAAAATTTAAGAAATCAGTTCTAATATTTTTCAATGAACATTTATCATTTTTTAATCAAAAATCTGTGCGAGATGTCAAAAATTGTATCGATCATATTATGCTATGATATATCCAGTATATATTATTCTATGATATATCCAATATTAATTTCTAAAAAACTGCACATCTAAAATGAAAATTGAATTTTTGATCGATTTTTTAATATAGACGCGTTAAAATTTAAGAAATGAGTTCTAATATTTTTCAATGAACATTTATCATTTTTTAATGAAAAATCTGTGCGAGATATCAAAAAATGGTTTCGATCATATTATTCTATGATATATCTAATATTAATTTCTAAAAAACTGCACATCTAAAATGAAAATTGAATTTTTTATCGATTTTTTAATAGAGGCGTTATAATTTAAGAAATAAATTCTAATATTTTTCAATGAACATTTATCATTTTTTTAATTAACAATCTGTGCGAGATATCAAAAAATTGTTTCGATCATATTATTCTATGATATATCCAGTATACATTTCTAAAAAACTGCACGTCTAAAATGAAAATTAAATTTTGTATCGATTTTTTAATATAGACACGTTAAAATTTAAGAAATCAGTTCTAATATTTTTCAATGAACAATATTTTCATTTTTTAATGAAAAATCTGTGCGAGATATCAAAAAATTGTTTTGATCATATTATTCTATGATATATCCAATATTAATTTCTAAAAAAAACTGCACATCTAAAACGAAAATTGATTTTTTATCGATTTTTTAATATAGAGACGTTAAAATTTAAGAAATCAGTTCTAATATTTTTCAATGAACATTTATCATTTTTTAATGAAAAATCTGTGCGAGATATCGAAAAATTGTTTCGATCATATTATATGTAGTATGATATATAGAGTATAAATTTCTAAAAAAACTAAACACCCAAGATGAAATGTTTGAAGGGCTTAAAGCGTTTAATACTTCAAAATCTCAATTTTCTTCATTAAGGATCCCAAGAAGCTTGTTTTTGGTACATAGTAAAATTTTATAGCCTGGATTTTTATTTAACACCTCTTTAAATGTTGTGATTGATGTTGTAATTAGTCATTTCTTTTCGAGATTTCGTCAGCAGTGCGGCTTCTATATTTGTGTTCGCAGGTTTACAACAACTGAAGGCAGACAGCGATTCTCAACATTTTATTGGGCAATTGCATTTCCATTTGAATTCTCGTCTTCTTTGTACATGGTCTTTTTAAGAAAAGAATTAGAAAAATATTGAATTATATTTAGATTAAATGAGAAAGAATTTGTTTATTTTTCTCAAAACACCAAATATTTATTTAAGTAAGATATTTATTTAAATAAAGATCCGGGACCTACTTATTACATAACCCTTTTTTCCCGTGGATTTTCCCTAATCCACAATTATTTTTTTAGCTGCTATCCCCCATCTATAAAACACTGAAAACGAAAAAATTCAACAAAATTTACACATGGAACATTTGTATATTTTTAAAAAATTAATTACAACAATATGTATATCAGGCAGAATCCTCAAAAGTAGATTTAAAACATTTACAAAATAAACAATACTATTTTATCATAACTTAAAAGGTACTCTACATAAAATCGAAATTTAAGTAAAAATAACCCTGCGTTCGGCAAAGGAATTGTGCAAAATTGTTTTATTACAATAATTGAACTAATTTGACAATTATTTGACATTCTGTTTTTTGAAGACTTATTTAGCTTTCTTTGCTTCTTGCTTTACCACTTTCGGTTCGTCCTTAACCTTATCATCAGAACTATCTTCATACCTGAAAACAAAAGCTAATTAACATGTTTCCAATTTTATTTATAAAAGCGTTCAGGTAGTTTACACCATGACATAAATTTTATCACATTATCAACTGAAAGGCAAAAGAACTGTCTTAAACATTATTACTCACTTGAACATTAATGTTATATCACCCTTAACCAAAGCTAATAACATTGGCGTTCCTAAACACGCTGGTACTAGATACAGAAGGGCCGGTTGTGCATGTTTGAACATGTGCATCACAAATATGGTCGTCATCAGTCCCAAAAAGTACGCAAAACAAGTGACGTGGAAGTACGTATTTGTGTTCCGCTTTAGACTGTGATCGAATCGTAGCAGTAGCGCTATGAAGATTCCAGGAATGACTATGTCGCCTAATCCTAACATGGCGAAGTTATTCGCTGCTAAACCATTAGTAAGCAGATCTTGCGGGAACACCACTGTAACAGAAAAAAATTAATTGTTAAACTGAAATGCAACTTTTCACAGCAAACAAATACATTTTCTCGTTTAACGATTATTTGAAACAGTAAAAGTATCATTAGTAATGAAAGGAAAATTTTGACTATACTTACATTTGATTGGTGCTTCGAAGCTTTTAGCGACGGTAACCATAACATCCGTACCAAACACCCAAAATATGTCGTAAATAAACAATCCAGATAGCAAAATAAGGCCGGTAACGACATTGTTTAAATGCAACAGTTCCACGGCATTGACGGCAAACGCAAGTCCAAACAGGTTGTTCGCTACCCAGTGCTTCTGGACGAGATACCAAACGCCGACAAGCGAACAGCAAGCCAACGCGACGATGTCGTGAGACGAGAAACGGTAGTTTATCAAATCCTGGGAAGACTCACCCTCTCCCCTCTTGAAGAGAATGTGGAATGGAATATTTGGGATGGCTGCAGGTACAAGTTTAGTTACAATAGGGCTGAAAAAGAAAGACAAATTAGGGGGTTTGAATAGTGGTTAATTGATTTTGTAGATGTATACCTCATTAAATGTGTTAACGCTAAAACTCCCAAAAAGAAGAAATACCCTGTCAATAGTAAATTTATGTACTCCTTAGAGAACAACTTAAAAACTACGTAGAGTGATACCAAAGCGCATGATGCCATTAGGGGAAACATTGCAGCATCCCTTTTAGTCATTTTCTCTGGTTTCTGAAAAAAAAATTAACATTATTATTGGCTTTAACACAAATTTTGTGTTTGTATAAATATTTGTTAGAGAAAATACACGAAAAATATCACAAAATCTGAAAAATAGGAAGTAATTGTTAAGCCAGCTTCAAGCCAGTAATTTGATTATCTCTCCTCTTCGAGATGTGTGTCTCAACATATCGAATATTTGTTTTATCATATATCGAATATGTGCCGTAGCAGTTGTGCTATAACACGATTACTCTTCCAAGGAAAGCTGATTCAAAAATTGCAATGTTTGAGCAGCTGTGAAAGTAGCATTTATTGTCTCATTACAAAATGTGTAAAATATTCGAAATTCGTACAATTCTTTGACAACTTCCATATGAAAAACTATTTTGCTGACATAATCGTTTGATTTATTTGCATTATTCTACATTTGGATGTGCATATATTCAACATCTTTTGACACAAGTTTTGGCCTTCCAGGCGGTTTTCCTTTACAAACACTTACTAAGAAAACGTTCAGCAATACTTTCATGGACTTTACTAAAAGCGGAAAAGTTATGATTCTCGGGATACGTGACCACAAACTGATTATAGCATGACTGACTGGAGTAAATTACCAATTACCATTCACAAAATCCTCAAGTCACTACTATAAACGTTTCCCGTTCTATAAAAAACGGCTAAATCTTTTAGCAATAAGGTAAAACAGCTGTAATACATTTGATCTAATTTCGCTATATGCCAATAAACAATTCAAGAATTGTTTTCGAGATTACTACGACACTGATTGAACATTTAAATAACTATTCTGAAGTAGTTGCTTGTTGTTGATTTCTAATGTTTAAATTATAGCCTTTTTAGGGAGGTGCCTCATTAGTCTACTGCCTTCCTAAATTTCTGAATATTGTCTATTTATTTAACATTAAAGTTCATAGGGATATTCAGTTCTGTTTGTCATTTAAATGACCAAAATTTGATTATTAATTATGATAAATTTGTAAACAGCTTCAGTTCTGCTAAATTTAGTAACAATGTTATAGTAATTTTCATTATATTGTTATTTTTATCAAATGTTCCGTTTTAAATAATTATTAAATTATGGTATACATCGTAATTAAAGTTGCTGTTCCAAAAAAAAAGTTATCTGTTGACGTCATTCAAATTAAAACAATGGCTTTGCACCTGTTTTTTTAACATTATGACACATACGAATGTTCTATGACTTCATTAGTATGAAGTGAATTTTACACAAAGAACTTGCAGATAATGTTATTTTTTTTAATTGTGGGCTTTTGTTTAAATATTCTAGATACACTTCCCATTTCATGCAATTTTCTTCATCGATTTTTACTATCTTATTCAACTTTTACGTTTTTCTTATAGTTGTAAAACTTATCAAATATCCAGACTCTATTCTATTGGAGTTATACAGTAGAATCTCGATACCGTGAATATTGGATAACGTAAACCTCCAGATAACGTAAATCACATTTCCAACGCATTAGCCTATAACATGAACAAATGATATCCACTACCGGGGGAACTGCGCTCGATACGGGGGTTCCCCGACCGTCGTGCCCAGTATTTCGAATCTTCAATAAACTAAGGTTTCACTGGACGGCGCTATAACTGCATTAAATACTGCAATCCAGTGGGCAGAATATAGTGGTGTGGACTTCACAGACCTCAGGGTTTTAAAAAGACTAAGAGAAACAGCCATTATGCAAAAAATTACAAATCCTAAGAAGCAAATTAAGATTTCAGACGTTTTTGTCACCAAAAAATCTATTTTCTGCTTTATTAATATTTCATTTTACGTTTTTTGATTAACCCCCGTTTACGTAAATAAATCGCTAACGTGAACGTGCGTTGTTTTATTTTGTTCACGGTATCGAGATTCTACTTTTTTGTATCAACAACTTCTGAGTGATTCAGGAGTTAAGAATTTTAAATAATTACTATTGTACCATAAAGAAATCTATTTATTAGTACAATTACTACTCTATCGCTGTTATATAAATAAGCCTCATTTTCAGAAAATGCAACAATCCAAAAACGAAATATGTAAACCAAACAAATAAAAGACATTATTACCACACAATAAAATATATATCTAAGGAAGAAAAATCATTCGACTTCCCTAAACTCGAAAAATATGTTAAAATGTGCTCTCGTAGGAATTGTTGATGTTTCTGTATTAATAGTACCGTATTTTCGGACTCTAAGACGCACCGGACGATAAGATGCACCTCAAATTTATAAGATGATTTTTAGAAAAATAAATTTTAATGTTACTTTCGGATCATAATTTTTATTTATTGTTAACATAACTCGTACAAGCAATATTCAGTTCATCTTCACTCTCGGTACTATCACTCGTCTCGTTAATGTCACCGTTCGTATTACTTTCGTCTGAACTATTGTTGTCACTCCTTTCAAAAACTGCTCATCTTTCAGCACCATCTATAGCACTACTTATTCCACATTTTTTAAATGAGTTTATAATCGTCTCTTCTTTCACAACTTCCCATGAATTTTTCACCCAGGTACAAACTTCTGAAATTGTTGGTCGTTTCATACGTCCTGTTGTGGTGACATCATGATTTGGCTTTGCCATCCATTTATTCCACTCTTCTCGCATAAAATTTTTAAATGGTTTATTGATAGAGACATCTAAGGGTTGTATTGACTTGTGAGGCCTCCAGGAATGACTGCTATTTCTGTATTCATTCCTTTTAGAAGCGTCTTGGTTGATTCTGTTGTATGTGCTCTGAATTGATCCCACACTAACATCGCAGGCTTTTTAAACAATGCACCTGTCTCATCCTGTTTCATTCCTGTCAATTCATTGTCATTCAATTTCATTCCTGTCTCATCCATCCAGCCTTTTTCTTGAACGTGAATAATAATGCCACTAGGAATTTTATAATTTGGTAATATTTTTCTCTTGAAGATTAGCGGTAGTTTTAGTGTTACCTTCGGACCATAAGACGCACCCAAAATTTGAGTCCATTTTTCTATGTAAAAAGGTGCGTCTTATAGTCCGAAAAATACGGTACATGATAAAAAGTTTGGGGCAAATAATCCCATATCTGAACCTACCAGAGGTAATTAGCGACCACACAGCAGTGAAATGGAAACAAAATTATATCATTTTTCCTGCCAATCAATCTCCAGCTGCGGTCTCACATGCAACCACTGCTTTATTTGAAGGAGAACTTTTTCGCAATCAGAAATGTCCATTGGACTTAAATTTGGTAACAAATAAAAGCGGAACAGAAGCCCACCAGTTGTTATCAAAGGAACAATTAATAAATAGAGATATAATGAGCACTTTAAAAAAACATTTGATTGCATTTGTAAAATATACCTTTAGGATAAGATATTTTACCAATAAATACATACAAAAATATACACATATAATTAAAGAAATAAAATTAGTAATAAGTTCCATTAAGAATGATAATAATAATGCTTCTTTTAAAATTTAAAAACCTATTAGGTACATATTTTATGTTGATGACTTACAAAATTCCTTCATTTTTTTCTTTGCATAAATAAGAAGGCTGTTTGAATGTTTCATTATTATTTTTTAATTATACACAATTACACATTTATATTCTTTATTTATGGTAATAATTTTATACTTTTTTTACGATAATTACATTCATTACCCTAATAAGGTTTTTCATTTTTACAGTAATGCAACTTGCAAGATTTGAGCATTTCTCATTATCAATTATTTATATACATGCTGACGCATACAGGAAATAATTCCTTTTAAAAAAATGTTTTAGCTACAGTACTTACAAGAAGTGAACTTACCTTCTCCTTATGGTAGTTCACGCTTCGGTATGAACCGAATAAAATCGGTAAAATAGCCATTATGACCAAGCTGCCGTAAGCTACGGCCATCCCTTCCGGAGT
Organism: Diorygopyx duplodentatus; assembly: GCA_033557515.1. Classification (NCBI taxonomy): domain Eukaryota; kingdom Metazoa; phylum Arthropoda; class Insecta; order Coleoptera; family Scarabaeidae; genus Diorygopyx; species Diorygopyx duplodentatus. Next base: position 10,630 of record JAWQRJ010000165.1, read on the forward strand.
ACTTGGGGGCCTCGCCGTGGAGCTCGTGTCATTTTCGGTTGTATTTTCACTAGCCTGAGCCAGAATACGAAACAATCCTTCTGCCATACTTTGAATGCTGTACTGACGTGAGCTTAACGAACACGTCACAAATGTCAAAGTTATACCAGCAATGCCATCATTATAACGTGATTGTAACTATTGTAACATATTTCCAAGAATTCTCAGATAAAATCGAAATTATTTCAAAACACGATTCGCTCTGTTCAACGCTAAACAATTCAGTAGGCGTTACTATTAATTTTAATCCAAAAATTGCGCACTAAAAGTTGGAATACAGAAATTAACATATGGAAAAAAATAGTTATGTTGGCCATGTTGGCCTCTCTGAAATCAATTGACAATAGCCACGTGCGAGGTAACCTCACTTTTCTGTTCATTTCTCGAAAATGGCAAATAAAACTGAAACCTCAAGTATCAACATAGACGTGAACGCTTTTTCTGCGAAACCCAGCAATAAACGAAAAATAGATGGAGAAACAGCCATGGAAGTTGAAAGCCACAATGGCATCCAAGGGAATTCCCAAAATAAACCTACAGAATCAAAAAGGAAACGTCAGAATGCGAATAAGTCAGAAACTTTTCGAAAAATACACGTTCCGGCTCACAGATATTCACCGTTAAAGGAGAATTGGTTGAAAATTTTCAAACCGATCACGGAAAACTTACATTTAGAGGTTAAATTCAATTTGAAGACACGACATGTTGAAATTAGAACGTGCGATGCTACGGAGGATATTGGTAATATTCAAAAAGCCGCAGATTTTGTCAAAGTAAGTGAAACAATAGTGCATTAATCAATTAATCGACTAATTTAGAAAAATAAAAGTGCGTATATATATTTTTTAATTTAGGCATTTGTGTATGGTTTTGACGTAGAAGATGCCTTAGCTCTAATTCGGCTGGAGGACTTATTTGTAGAAACATTCGAAATACGAGACATAAAAACATTACAAGGCGATCATCAATCGCGTGCTATCGGAAGATTGGCTGGAAAAGGTGGAAGAACTAAATTCACAATCGAGAACGCAACGAAAACCAGAATTGTTCTGGCCGATTCGAGAATTCACATCTTGGGAAGTTACCAAAACATTCAAATTGCCCGCAGATCTATTTGCAATTTAGTGTTGGGCTCACAGCCGTCAAAAGTGTACGGGCATTTAAGAAACGTCAGCGGTAAATTATCTGATAGGATATGACTTGTTTAATAAACTTATAATAAGAATTAGAAGTGTTATTTTTCCCCCACATCTGTACAGAAATCTTACGAAATGCTCTAAATTTTTATCAAATTAAAACATTGGAATTTATTTTAGCTAAAATATTAATTTTGTCTCAACTTTCAAAAAAGTCATTGTAAAATGAGTGTGAATATATTCTGTTTTTTAATGTTATAATTTTTTTGTTATTACACTGTTTATTTAGAGGTACCATTTAAAAAGAGTACCTTTCCTTGTTTACATCATTTGTTCTAGTTATTATCTTATAAATAACCTAAACAAGTTTATATCCAAACTTAATTTATGTATTGAGTTGCACAGTCAACAAGATTTTTTTTTGCACACAATATTTTTCAATACTGGACGTAACAAGTTATACGACTTAAAACCTGTTTTGACAACACATTTTACTTTAATGCGAACCTCATAATTTGTGAAAATTGCAGTGTTTCCAATTGAAACAAAGTTTTCAAAAACCAAATGGCCACAGCACTTCAAGCAATTTTACAAGATATGGTATCTAATTTAAAAAGACCCATATTTCCGTGCAACTTTGAGAATAATAACAGAATTTTGCGAACCGCTTTGTTGCTGAATCAACCGTTTAATAGTTTCTACGCCAGAAAAATACCCCAACAGCAAATGGAGGAGATCTTGCGTTATTGGCAAACGATAATAGCAACATTGGAGCGACAAAATTTGTACGGTACAGTAAATTACGAGTCGAGAATTGTTAAGATATACACAAAAGAATTCGGGAATGCGCACTTTTCTAGAGCAGGAGATTTTCTGGATGTAAGTAAAAAAAAGACTATAAACTGTATAATTATAATATTGTTTTCAGGCAATTATTTTTGGTTTCACTATAAATGATGCTTTAATCTTGTTAACAGTAGACGACATTTATTCTGAAAACGTTAAATTGAAGACATCTCACATAGAGTTGGCGCTTTGGTTGGAAACTTTTCAACAAAACAGACGACTATTGCAACAAAATTCAACTCAAGTTGCTCATTTTTAATAAAAGATTATTTAGTTAGAGATTAATATAAATGAAATAGTTCTTTTAAAAGTTATTCATTTTAATTTGTTTTTCAATCGTTACAGTTATACAAATGCGCTTGTATATATTTAATAAAATTATTCAGATCTTTTGTGAATTTAAATGATTCCTTTAGAAGTCACATTAACTTCTTTCCAATTACATATTTGTGTATTATTAAGTACTACTTTCGTATTATTATTATTTATACATAGCATTGTACATATCATTATCCAAAACTTATAGAACTTATGTTGTGTATGTCGGCATCTTAGAATATGTTACTTACCTTATATAAATACACAAAAACTTCTTTCTTCTAAGAATTATAACTTCTCTATTTCAATTGTAAAATAAAGTAACTTTTGAGTACTTTTTTTAAATTTTGAAAAAACCCAATACCTTATCTTACATGTAAAGTGCAAATATTTTTCGAATGGCTTCACACGAATGTGTTAACTCCCCTATTTTTCTCCCTTTGAAAATTGAGACCTATCTCAATCTTTTCTGAGCAATAAAATTGCTGATACTTACTTAAATCTTAAAATTAATGAAATCCATATTTGTGAAGATATGGATAGAAAATGTAATACAGGGAAAAATAAAATGACAAAATAGCGCACAAGATGCAAAATATATTTCAAAATCTTCTTCGAATGTTTACAGGGTCTTGACGCAGTTTATTGATTGGTATTTTTTATTGGGTTTTTCGCTTATTTTTACTTTTTTTTCTTTGTACTGAAATATGACTTAATGTCTATTCCTATTAAAAAATTCGGAATCAAATTTTTTAATAAGATTACACAGCTTTAACTCGGTAGTATAAATAGAGACAAACAAACTGCTTACCAACTATTGAATTACTATAAATACTTAAACCTACAACAATTTTCATGTAAAAATGTCGATATATATAATATAATAATATAAACACTTTGCAATTTCTTTGTACACAATAAACACTATTAAATAATGCAACCATCTCTAGATAAATTTACACGTTTTTTCGTTGGAAGCAAACTCAAACAGGAACGTCCGTATGACTCCGTTTTTTCACGTTTTTGTATTATTTTTATTTGTTTTGAGATTGCTCAATTTTTTTGCGTACCTAAGCTGACCTAAAACGATCAGAACGAAAGGTTATTCGTATCGTTATCGTATGTACAAGTACAAAAACCTAATGGAAAATTAGATAAACTTTCTTAAGTAAAAAAAAGTTCATTCTGCAAAATGTAAAAATTACCCTCATTTTTTTTAACTTTTTACAAAAGGGATTTTTCATTTTAATATCACATGTTTTATTTTTATCTCTATAGGATATTTTAGCATGTATATATACATGTTTTTAATATTAATAGTGAGACTAAAAAAAGTACACTCTTTCTGTTACGTATATGTATATCTACATACTATTAATATGGGAGACGAGAACAAAAAGTTATGACTTTTTGATTATTCCCTTTCTCCAAGTACGCACGCAGATATATATTGCTTTTGGATTATGTTTCAGGAATTTATATTTTGTCATTTCAGTGTCGTACGAATATATCTTAACATTAAGTTGGTGCATTTGGCATTATAAGGCATTTTTAGAACTTAATATGATGTTTAATGATATAATATTAATCCTCTACTAATATTAGTACATTAAATTGGGGATATGTAAATTGTGACAAACACAGATAATGTACCACTAAAGCAAAACTTAAAACCAATGCTCTTATTCATAAAATGATTAAATAATTAAAATTAACATTCTTTTTTTTAATATTTATTTTTTATAGATAAAAATAAGTTTTTTAAAATCATAAAATATTTGCCACATTTTACATATTAATTGCTAAAAATTGACTTTCTTGTTTCCTGTTTAATTTCTGTAATAGTCTAATAATTATAAACAATAGGAAGCCATTATCAGAGATTTTGTCGATTAACCATTGTAGAAATATAAATCAGTTGAGGGATGTTTTTATTTATATACTGAACTGGGAATATACTGACTGCAAGCTAATAAGTTCATAAAAATGGAGAATGGCCCTTTTAATAAAAAAAATAGCTTTTCACCAAAAAATCATCGTTTTTTGCAAATGTAAAATAAAATGATTTCCTATTGCAAGCTTATGTCAAATATATTTCATAAAAAAGAGAACGTAACAGCTAAATACGCCCAAAAATATTAACAAAATATTTAAAAATTACTTTTCAGTAAAGTAATTATGTAAAACTAACTACAGTAAATTGTAGATTTTAAAATCAGTGTATTTACCTTTTTGTTTTGCTTTTGCACATTTTCTTTCTGACAGCTTAGAACAGGAAATATATTTTCTTGAAAAACGCCTAGATTGAAGATTTAAAAAACATAATTATGGATTAGAATAAGAAGTTATAGATAATTGCCTTTATAATATACTGTTGCTGGTAGCAGAGAAAGTCAAAATAGTGCTCAAACTATAAAAACCTGTTCCATTTGTTGTATGCTTAAAAATTCAATTAATTAATAATGTAAATTTATTAAATGACCATTCCCCATGTGTAGAAATTTTCCTTTGAAAAAAACTTGTTTAAGCGAAAAATTTCTATTCAAAAATGAAAAGAACTTAAGAATTCAGCTAGAATATTTCATATTACATCTAATAATATTGTTTGAGAGCCAAAAGCAAAATATGTTCTACTTCAATATTTCTAGTGCATTTTAAAAACGAATTGCTATTATAAGTTCATTGGTATTGCACAAAATATGAACAAGAATTCAGGATTTGTAGAGATGTTTAACCCACTTTTTTTTGGACAGAATGGGACAATACGAGATTCCAATAGTTTCTAACCTACCTTCAGCCATAATTTGTCCCTCTACCTTCCTCACTCCTTTCTACAAACCTTGTTAAAAACTTTTAAAAGTGTGAATTTAACATCACTGGATGTGTATAATATATATGATATTGAGATATATGTAAACATATATCTTCTGTCGAAATTTCGTTTTTTTTGTTTTTTGTTGTTTTTTTTGGTTCCGTTTTTCTTCGTATTTCCGAACTGTACGTGGTTTTCAAAAAATGCCGGTTAAAAAAAGAAAGAAAAACAAATTACATCTATGCAATATGTACACTGAGAGTTGAGCGGTCCGTGGACGTTCATCCGTTGTGATGTTCTCGTGACGGTAGGTTTGACACTCGGACGGCGGTGACCGTGCTCTAGTCTATCCGGTGGTTTCTCGGCGGCTTTTTCCGTTTGTTCATCGTGGGCGCGGTCTGACGGTTCTTCTTCGGGTAGTTCTGGTTTCGCCACACGTGCTTCAGCGGCTGCTTCTGGTGCGGAACGTGTATGCTGTTGTTCGGAGAGATGTCGCGCGATGGTGATTCCGAACCCTACGAGAAAAATTTTTTTAGAACATCTACGCTAGACAAGAGAAAATATCTAGTGCACAGGACTTTTGTAAATTTCTCAGTATCCTCTCTTAGTATGATTTTTAATCCATTCGAAACGAAGAATAATTGGGTTTTCAGAATAATTTTATTACAAGGAGCGTATTACGGACCATGTGTGAGGCACATTAAAAAGAGAAGACAAAAATTAAATTGGAAGTAGATTAATTGTGAAAACAGAAAATAAAATTGAAATATTGATCTTGAGGGCAGAGGAGATTGTTAATCAGATAACTTCCGGTTCAAATCAGTTATTAAAAAAAAAGATGCTTTATGATTGGCTGAAAAAAATACTGCTATTATATGACGTTAACGACGAAGTTGCAATTTCTAAAATATAATTAAAAACCAAGCATCTTTAAAAATCCTTGAATATTATGTCGGTTATACAACACCTGTTTTCTATTTTGACACTTCAATTTCCCAAAGTTCTTCAACTTCTTCCTACTCTGCCTTACAATTTGTCATTTTAAAAATAGATTTGTTAATTTTTGAGAAGCCATCACTTTTAACTATCGCGAGAGGATACTGAAAACGACCTATTAAGTTTTTTAAATTTCTCCGATTTTCTCCAAAACTGTTCTCTTTTATGTTTTTCCAAATTTTTATCTTTACGCAACTCACATCTGAACTACCGGCACTATCACTTGTCGTAGACCCACTGCTCGACAGGGATCTGGGCCCCCTAACTGCCACGCTGATCTGCGGGTATTGGTGCGGCGGTGATATCGCCGGTGAACTGCTTAAATGTCCGAACTCTTGGTCCACCCAACGTCTATACTGAACTACATCGTCTGTCACACAGATTATTCTACCTAATGTCGAGTAACACTCCCTATTCGAATACAGGGGATTGACGGCATTCGAAAGTACGATGTACGCGTGATCGAACGCCCTCTTTACCTGAAATATCAAAACGGAACAAATATATAAACGAAATAAATGGCTGAAAAGCTGAACTATCGAGGCTTCACTATTATTCACTACTGTAAAGTCTCAATAGCTTAGTTAGTTGGTAGAGCGCTTCAGTGCAGCTGAAGCGGTCGTGGGTCCAAACCCTGCTCGGGCAGGGTCCGGCCAATTTTTGTCCATTTATTTCGTTTAAAAATTACAGCCAATCGGCTAAAAATATAATTATATAAAATATATATATATATACACATAAAATATATACCAAATAATATATTTTTTATGCCTAATTGATTTGATAAATAATAAAGTTTGTGCTGCAAGATCATAATATTATACAAATAAAAGGCTAAAACACAGTTATGATATCAATAAATCAATTAGTAAAGAAACCTTAGAGAGCAGGGTAACAAACCGTTTAAACTAATTAAAACAGCCATTATATTAATTAACTCAAGCGTTACTTTTTAAAATACAGGAAGAAATTGTTGCACATTTTATAATTAGACACAACGTACTTCTTATAATTATTGACGCCAATGATTAGGAGTTAACAAATTTTTTGCTTGTTAGGACTATATTGCATATTGAATAATGATAAAAATTATTGACATGCCATTACTACAATAAATGCACTATTAAGAACGATATAACATTGTTTTGGTTAAGAGATAAAAGTTAAAATAACAGATAAATAAAGCATTATATATTTCTCGCCTAAGATCTGTTTAGGAAATAATAATTTTATTGGGGCTATAATATTCTTTATGCTTTATTTTAGAAGGCAATAGAAATTCAAAGCTCTAAAATAAAAATTGTATTTTTTGTACAATTCTAAAGTCAAGCATGTCAAAAATTTAAATAACAGATAAATATAGCATTATATATTTCTCGTCTAAAATCTGTTTAAGAAATGATAATTTTATTGGAGCTATGATATTCTTTATGATTTAGTTTATAAGCCAACAGAAATTCAAAGCTCTAAAATAAAAATTGTATTTTTTGTACAATTCTAAAGTCAAGCATGTCAAAAATTGAAATAACAGATAAATAAAGCATTATATATTTCTCGCCTAAAATCTGTTTAGTAAATGATAATTTTATTGGAGCTATTATAATATTCTTTATGATTTCGTTTATAAGGCAACAGAAATTCAAAGCTCTAAAATTAAAATTCTATTTTTTGTAGAATTTTAAAGGCAAGCGTCTCAAAAATTGAAACAACAGATCAATAAAGCATTATAAATATATTTCTCGCCTAAAACCTGTTTAGGAAATGATAATTTTATTGGAGCTATAATATTCTTTATGATTTAGTTTATAAGGCAACAGAAATTCAAAGCTGCAAAATTAAAATTCTATTTTTTGTAAAATTCTAAAGGCAAGTATGTCAAAAATTGAAATAACAGATAAATAAAGCATTATATATTTCTGGCCTAAAATCTGTTTAGGATATAATTTTATTGCAGCTATTATAATATATAATATAATATATTATAATATTCTTTATGCTTTAGTTTATAAGGCAACAGAAATTCAAAGTTCTAAAATTAAAATTGTATTTTTTGTAGAATTCTATCTCTATCTATTTTAGTACCACTTATTATTACTAAAATTATAATAGCAGTCATAACTCACTTGTAACACTCCGTAACTACTCCTACCGATATCGTTTGACGGCAACAGCGGATCTTCTATGCACAGCAAGCTCGGTCTGTGCCCGTCGATCATGTCCTTCTGCATTTCCTCCTTGTTGATGTACCTGCCGCCGTCCCGTATCCGAATGCCCGTCTGCATATAGTTGAACTTGCGACCGTACAACTCGAAAAACTCTATCAACAAAACACCTAGATTGGCACTCCTCGATCGCGCGTCCATTCGCGGGTGCAACTGAATGAAACTGATGCACATTAATATCAAACTATAACTAGAGATTCCGCCGGTGAACACCTCGTTCAGGTCGCGCTGCAGCAGGAACTGCTTGAGGACGTAGACGAGCTTCCGCAGGGCCGGGTACTCCTGCAGGTACTGGTTGATCAGCTCGGCCGACTTGACGCCGTTGCACATGTTGAACGAGATGTCCACCTTCACTTCGGTCTTTTTGTCCGTTAGCTTCACGATCGGCACCGACGCCTTGTCTAGCACTTTTATACTGTTCGCGTCCGCAATGTCCTGGTTCAGAAATTCCTTCTCTAAAGTCCTTAGCGGTAAGTTTGTCCACTTTCCTATAGGAAAAAAAATACAAAATAAAATTTGTTTATTAAACAGGGTTTGTAAAAGATTCCAAGTGAAAATGAATACTTTATTTTGTTAAAAAAAAACAACAGAAAGATAACTTTTACTTCCTACCATTAAAGGTTTCTAATTATTATATTCAATATAAAAGGTTAATATCACGCACAGCAACCAGAAATAGCTCTGTCAATTAAAAAAGCACATGAAGAATGGGCAGTAAAAATTAAATTAAATGTCAGCTGATTCCTAAAAATACACATCAAGATCTCTTTGTTGATTTCGCACACGGGCCTCAAGGTGGCTAAAGTGATCAATTGTCAATGTTATGTAACCGAACCACGAGGGCCTTGCAGTAGGAGTTCAGCACACTTTCATTTAGTTGCTGTACCAGAAGTTGGTTGTAACCATTGGTCTTCACTAAATATAAAGAATTTTTCAATAACTTGCATTTCAACGATTGCATTTTAATTCCAAACATAGACCTACTTTTTCACTACTACTTATAACTGTAAGTATAACTCTAAAAAAAATCTTACCAATGACAACTAAATCTATATCACTAGTGGGTAAGTAGAGATTTGTCCTATAGGATCCAAACACTTGTACTTTAGCTTCTGGCCATAACGATTGGATGATCTTCTCTATCCGATGTACCACGTCTCCTCTGATACGATGTTCAACGTCTGTTGGCGACATGTACTCACAAAAATGTTGAATTTCTTCATGCAACCTGGAAGAAAGTCATTATAAACAGCAAAATTCCATGGTGGGAAATGAGTTTCCATTTTTTTAAGTATCGGATACATTGGATAAAACAGAAGAATGAATGCAAGGATAATATTTGCAACTTTACATGTTATCATATTTATCTTTATTTGGAAAGAATGTTATGCTTGGATGTCTTGGAGAGAATAAAGAAATTTTAAAAAAATACAAGATTATGGAACAACAAATTTATTGAAATGCCAATCGTTAATAGGTGCATGCATAAACGTCATACTGATAAAACTGCGTTTAAAGAATGCAGTTATTTCCTATTATCTTTACAAACAATGGTGTCTCAAGCATATTCCCCACATGTGCACAAAATACATAGCTAAACATCCAATGTAAAAAATAATTATATAATTTCTAGAGTAATCTTGAGTACATCATTAGACAGGTGATAGACAGGCAACTTAAATGATGTAGCAACTTAAATGACTTACGTGTTAATTTGCTAAATAGAAGTGAAAGTATGTATCGATGTTGTAGTGACCTTGCAATTTGGAAGACTAATTGATTTGTATTTCGAGGTGTGCAGCTTAGTTTAGCAAGTGAATATTTGTTAGAAAATCAATATGGAATATTATGCTTTATTGTCACACACAAGAGTGTTTGTAATTTATTTAATCACTCCAAATTTCAAACAAGTCTGTTTGTATAACTCTAAGGCAAAAATTATTTATGTGGCATGCACAACTCAATCTTTGGTGAAACCAAAACTGTGTTTGAAAAGCGAGGTCAAGCCAAATAAAAATACATAAACAGAAAGAAAGATTTACTTCAACAAGACTAACACTGGTGAACAAAATCGCACTTTTTTTCTGTTGCAGGGAGCTTTTCAACTGTTTTTTTTACTAATTTAACGTTGTGATTTCGAATCTACCCCCACATTTTATCTAGCAGCTCTAGTTTTTGAGATACAGCTACCCCCTAGAAATTCACTTCCTAGTCGACAAATTGTTAGGAACGGTGTAGTAATTAACCAGATTCAATCATCTATCGTGATGTCGTCATCAAGAAGAACTTTTGTAAACAAACCTAACAGTTTTTTTAATTTGTGGCGAGTATATGTTTAAAGAATATCCCTTGAATGTGTCGGACTTTGTAAAACAAGCCTACATGGACTACTTTGGGAAGCCAATAGAACCTGGATTTCAAATTTAGTGGCTGTGTGGAGTCTGCGTTTATGGGCGAATAAGAAAAGACCTACTTTTAAGTATAAAGCTGAGTACTGGTCTAAGAAAGATTGGCCTTTGAAGGATAAAAAGTCTGCCAACTACTCTCAACACAATGAGCAACTAATGCTGCATTTCCAGCGACTTGGATGCAACATGAGCATTAAGCTACATTTCTTCTTCAGCTATTTAGACCGTTTTCCTGAAAATCTTAGTGATTTAAGTGAGGAGCAAGGAGAACGCTACCATCAAGACATTCGAACTATGGAAGAGCCTGGTTTCGCTCTTCCATATGGTTACTGGAATCCAAATATGATGGCTGACTACTGTTGGAGTATTCGAAGTAGTGCTTCTGAGTCAGCTCATGCGAGAAAATCTTATAAAAGAAAATTTTATTCAAATTAGCCTAGTGTAATAAAAGGTTGTAGCTTAAAATTGGTATATTTTTTGTTAAAATCGCTCCTCTTCATAGCTCAAAAACTAGAGCTGTTACTGGAAAAAGGGCTTCTAATTAAAAATCAGTGAGGAAAGTACATTTAGAATCAAGTGCAAAACTTCATAAAACAGAACCACTGTTTTAGCTAACAGACTGGAAAATTACTAAAAAGCAACATATCCACATCAACATTGTGCTCAAAATAGTTATTACCGAATAATAAAATGTCTATATTTACATTACAATTGTTATGAATGTAGCACAATTGTTATGAATATTATAACAATGTTTAAAATACATTATTCCCCATTTTCCGTATATGGCATGACAAACTTTGTTTGCAAGTTCAAAGTGTGGAACATAACATTTTGCGTAAGGTTAAAATTTAATTGATTAGTTTATCCACTTTTGCAGCTGGACTAGATCTGTTATTTTTATTTCTGCGATCTTATCATTATTTGTCAAAGGTTTATACTTTGAATGCGCATTTGAAAGTGTACCAAGAATTACAATTTAAATCAAAAGATATGGGGAATCGTATTAAACCAACGTTATTTAAAAACTTTTGAATATGTATATCAACAAGATTATGTCGACATAGATGGGAAAGTGGAAAAATAAATGAATGAGAAATTTTTAGGTTAGCTCTGTCTAAAAACTTTTTACACTCCAGTACATTTTTATAGATCTCCTATGTATTTTAAAGTGGATAACTGCCAATAAACTGTTCAAATTATAATGCTCGAAAATTTAAATTCTGAAACCGTTATCGACATTTCAAATTTCAGCAATAGATTTTCACAACTGCAGCAAGAGGTTTGAAAATATAAAAACAATTTTTTTAAATATTTCTTAAACTACATTCGGCAAACTCACTTTTAAAGCAGACATAAGCAATGTCCGCTTTTTTAAACATAATAAATTGGATAAAGGTTGTATTTTTTAAATGTTTTCCTTTCGCACAAATAGAAGAAATCTTCAAGAAAACTTCACAAACAATTTTTCATGGAGAATGGATACTACAATAGGAAAAATGCTTAAAAAAAATAAATTATAAATGTAAATAAATCTTACGTAATAAATAGAATACCACAAGCACACATTTTTCTTATTGTTACATAGATTTCGGCCGATGATGGTTTAAAAATCGAAACCGGTACCATAAATATATTAATAAAAAAGCAAGAAATAGAAGTTTATTTTATCCTGTCTTTTACATTGATTAACTGACTCAAGATGGACCTATCCAACAAAACATATAACTGACTGATAAACTAAATGTTGTTTTAAAAGTTTAATTTACATAATATTATGTAACTTTTCATTTTTTAAATAATGTACGGATTGAACTGCAATGTACGGAGTGTTATAATGAAGAATATTAAAAGAATATAATTATAAGAATATTATAATATAAATATTAGAAATTGGTTTCAAAATACAATTTTAAACATTTTTTAGAATAAATTTGAACATAGGCATATGGACGTATTCAATTATTTGCATTGATAATTAGGATAAATAATGTTTAAGTAATTATTTATACCTTTTAAACAAAGACATGCCAAAACAAATCAATGAAAGAATGCGAAGTTTATGTTAAAATCTCACAGTCCATGTGGACCTTTAAAACACCATGCGGAAATGTCAAACGGAAAGTGCAGCCATCTATTGTAGAGCATGCAAATGAGGGATTGATGGACGGTAAAGATAATTTTAAAAGAGCAGCACGAAAAAAACGTGGTTAAAAATTAGTGAACCTACCCTAAGACACCTTTAGAATAGGTAACGTCCCTTCGTCTCCAGACTGTTCCGCCGAATTGCGAGACATAATGGCCTGGATTGGGATGAAAACCTCTAGTGCTAGCGCGATTTTCGACCTTACGGTTTCGAGATGCGAACATATTATTTTTATCGCTTTTACCGTTTATGGTTCCTACGTTTTTCTGATTCTGGTTGTTCATAGAGTCCATGTCGTCGTCTTTGAGACTGACGGTCTCGAGTTCCTGTTGCGTTTGCCACAAACGCAGCCACAATTGTTTAGCTGGACCCTCTTGCTCTGGCTGAAACCAAGATAGCGTGGGATCCATTCAACGTTATCACAGTGCCAGCTACAATTTAACCACCATTTGGCCGATATTTAATTGATGCACACGTGAGAGCGAACGACACCGCGAACTTACACCGTTGTCACACCTCGCGATACGTATCACTATCACACGACTGACAGGTTCGCTTGCCACCCGCTAGGTAGCGACAGATGTGTCGATCCTCCAGATTTTGTCATTCCACAACTTTACTGGTGAACGCTCTAGAAAATCGATTTAAACTGTGGCTCACTTCACCAACATCCAACATCTCTCAACCGGTAATTTTAGGGTTTTCACCCATTTGAACCGTTTAATTAGAAAAAATGTACTCTCTCATTTAAATACTTGATAAAAATGACATATAGACAAAGTTTCAAATATCTCGGAGAGAAAAGTATTTAAAACGTACTTACCTGTATCATATGATCCCTTCCCATTTCTTTTTTCCCTAATTTATTTAAAATATGTCAATTAAATCTGCTCGCCAGGACGCAAAAACACTTCAAAACATATTTTTATTTATCTAATGTATTTAGGTTGGCATATTGGTTGTCCGGTATGTCAAATGCATTGACATGTATCAAACATTTGACAGTTCGTTTTATCATATCAAACCAGCTAAATTTCGAATATTTGAAAAAGGAAAATTAAATTTGATGTGATAAAAATAAATAACAATTTTTTGTTCACATCAACAATGAAGTAGTTTTAAGGTATGTAGTGTTGAAAATAGCATATTTCTTATATGGGATTTTTTCGACATTATCCCAAAGATGGCACACAACGTATTGAAGCACCGGTGTATATTAAGTTGCCTAATGAAATAATTTCAACATTAAAATATTTTGCGAAAACGGATATAACTTTATTTCACATAAGTATTATAAATCGGAACAAGAAAGAAAACAAAGATAAAGTAAAAAAAAAGTTTTATTGAGTAACAATTTTATTCGGAATATTTGTTTTGTACCACAATCCTAAAATCTAAAGAGTAGATGAATTTCGGTATTTTCAATTACAAAAGTAATGTTATTAAATAACTAGTCAATTAATTAATAACAAACGTATAAAATAACTTTATTATTTATCATATTTCAGTATCTTCAGAAAAATGCTGGCATTTAGAATAATAATTGTTATTAGTACAAAAAGTAATGTAAATTTAGTTGATGATACATATTGAGTTGATGATGAGGAAACATTGGAAATGAACGAAAACTTGGTTTTTTTATTTTTTTATTCAAAATATCTAAAATTTTTATTCAAAAATAAAAAATATGACATGAAAATAATGTAAACTACTCACTATATAATCAATTGAATAAAATCTAAAATACTCGATTGGTGCAGCCTTGCCTTTTTTTGTTGCAAGAGGCAGTTTTCGAAATGACTCTCTAGATTTTTTATGTGTTGGAATGCCATACAATCATTTATTGCAAACTGCTTCAAACTACCAATGAGTTGCAAAGCTTCATCATAAGAGTTTATCTTATCAGAATCTTGAATGATCACCTCCATTTCACTTTCATCAGCTGCATCACTGGGACAGTGATGAAGGGGACCTTCAGGTCCAAAGTTCAAACTAATAACATCGTCGTCTTCCGTTTGTGCATTTATATCCATGCTTATAAATTTTTCTAAAGTTTGTTCACATGTTATGCCTACTAATTGTTTAACACCTTTAAGCAATTCAGATAGTGTTGCCAAGTGAATATCATCTTCAGGATCAAATTCTGCTGCACCGCCATCCATTTTTACGAATCCAATCCAGCTTTGCCGAAACAATTCTTTATGGTTGTGGAAGTAATTTTACTCCGTGCTGCTTTTATGTAATACACTACTGGTAAATATTCCCGTACCTTAGGAACGGTCATTGTCATGCGCGTGTGCCCCACCGTAACTTAAGCCGCGCCCAAATTCTTCAATACGTAGTGGGGC
>JAWQRJ010000166.1:0-25893 GCA_033557515.1 Diorygopyx duplodentatus
TTTTATGTTCAAATGGGGTTTTTAAGAATTTATTTTATTTTAGAATATTGTTTTATTATCCTTTTATAAGAATAGATTAATGTTCCTTTTGTGCAATCAACATTTAATGTCCATAACATTTGAAAGGAGATATTTCTAACATCTCCGTTTTTACGTAGATCTTAGAGATATTACGTAAAACAGCACTAGCTAATACGACATACTCCCTGGACGGGCCAGGCGCGACTAACCTGCCGCAAACCATAACGCCCCACTATTTATTGAAGAATTTGGGCGCGGCGTAAGTTACGGTGGGGCGGACACGCGCATGGCAATGACCGTGCTAATGGTACGGGAATATTTATTTTGGCTGTATATAATATAGTGGCAAATATGTAAAATATGAGCAATGAGGAAAATAGGCAAGCGCTTGGACAGTTGGATTGCAGCAACGAACTACATTACAAAGAAATGTTGCCGCAATTTTAATTGAGTAACTTAGTAGTAAAAAGACTAGGGGGCATCTATTTCCACGTTTCAATTAAATGAAAGATATATCTAATTATCTAACGATGTAGCATCAAATAGTAGTGCAATGTGGTTATATGGCAAGCAGAAATTTGGAAATTGTGTTAGAAAAGTCGTGGGTTGATATTATAAATGAACAATGTAATCTACAAGAAGGTTTTTCGAACATCGATGAATTTTCCGTCCAGTTCAATTTTGGCAAAGAAGACCAGAAGGCCATTAGATTACATGTTTAAGAAAGCCTCAACATTGTAATCAATAAAGTTATGGGATTTTTCCCCACGTGCTTCTAATTTGCATAAGAATGCAAGTTACAGATTTGAATAATGTGAATAATTTGTTATTAATAAAGCTGTTTATAACTTAAGTGCAGGAAAATCTCTACCTGAAGTAAGTTGTCTACAAAAAAAAACTTAATACATAATTCCACAGTTTAAATAGAACACAATAATATTACTGCATATAACTACGTGTATAATCGTATTATGTCATTATGAGAGGAAAATAATCTTTCTATGTTAAGTCCAGCTAAACACGAAACAAAAAATTGAAACATTCTTTTACATCGGGTGAAACAACATACATATCTTCAAGAATTTTATAATCCGATCAACTGAATTGTTGAGAAATTAATGGCTTTTATTTAAAAACCAGTTCAAAAATTGTATTTCAATTTGAAATTTGATTGTTGCTATGGTAATATTATGTTATTAGTACATTTAACAGTGTATCTCATCAATAAAGGGTAAAATAAATTAATACTTTTTTGCTTGGACTATTACAGGACAATTTTTTTGTGAAACTTAAATAGTGAAATAAATAAAACATTTATTTACTAATTAATACTCTTTTTTAATAACATATGGAGTTATAAACTTAAACTTTTAATCTAAAACAACGCATAGTTTTATATTAAAAGGTTTATCTAGATGTGTTTAGTAATTATTTTGTAAATTGTGTAATAAACATATATAATTAAGATGAACATATGTGATAATCGTAATAGTAGTCGATTTCGTAATTGTTTAAATTTGTTTCCTTCTGCTTTGTTTTTGCAGTTGTGTTTGGTAATATACATATTGTATATTCTGCTAGAAAATATTAAATAGACTTTACCACAATTATTTCCAAATATTCATTAAACGTAAAATGCTTTAATTATGTCACTATAACACAGATTAAAGGGACATTTCAAAATATTTTCACTGAATTTAGCAGATTTCACTTATTTTATAGATTTCACTTAATTTAGCAGTAAAAAAAATCTAACCACATTCGTTTTTATATCTTAAAAAACGTTTGAAAAATTGTAATCATTTCTATAAGTGGAAGAATAATCGCCGACAATTGTGGCAAGATATCTTTGAGTGTTAAATTTTATCCACCAAATTTTCGACAAATACAGCTATGTAAAATATTCTTTATGAAACATTTTCCTAAAAAGCGTTAAATAAAGTTTTCAGTATGAGTACAAAGAAAAGAAAAATTGAAGACGCAAACAGACAATACAGTGAACAATGGGAAAAAAGTATTTCTTCTTAGGGCTCTAAATTAATGTATTTAATTTGTCGAGAGACTGTCACTGTATTTAAGAAATGCAATGTCAAAAGGCATCATGGGTCAAAACATAATGAATACAAATAAATCGCAATTAAAGCATAAGAAACAAAATATTAGATGTTTGTAATATTATTAAAGCAATTGATTCTGTTGCAATTGATTGCAAAAAAAAATTAAACCGATTTCGGACGGTAAATGTTGCCGTTTTAGTGATATTTCAAACAAAATAGTGGCAAATTTGAACGATCGAATTCGAGATTTCAAATATTTTTCTTTAGCATTCGATGAAAGTACAGATATTTCAGAAATAAATAAAACTTTACATTTTTCTCCATTTATTTCGTTTAAAAATTACAGCCTATCGGCTAAAAATATAATTCACTCTCCAAACAAGCCCCAACCAGTTTCCTTTCAGTTGTTTTCCCATGACTTATAAAATTGGATTCCAACCTTCTGAATTTTGTTCTATTAAGCGACGGCAAATTCGGATATTTTTCGTTAAATGTCCTGCACGTTCTACTTATTATTTGCTGCCATTGACCATGAATAATAAATAAATTCATAATATCAACATTGGAGTGATTATTAGTTGCCATTTTAGAACACAATAAGGATTTAATACTTGCATTAATTTTTCACCCTTAATATGAAATCAACCAATCTAAGATACACAAACCTCAAACTTGATAACTATTTGGTAGGCAACCAAATTTACAACAAATGAATGTATTATCGAAGAGTCGCTTTTGCAGGATACATTTTAGGTATAGGGAATACTGTTTAATGAGGATTTTAAAATATAGCCTTTTTAGATTACTCAAAAACTTTGAGGGTGAAAACTACGAGATAAATGTGCTCTTTTTCTTGCCTTATGTTATTAGTTACCATATTACATAAATGCTTATAATTGTTACAATCATTAATATCTTTTGTTGGTTTAAACTTCTGCAACGTTTTGTTTCTTTCAGTTATTCGGCTCCGGACAGAGTTACTTCCAAATTCTTCAGAGTCGACGCAGCTGAGATGTTCGATGTTGGGTAAGGTCCTCAAGAATACTGATTCCTGAACTTTTTAGCTTTCGTTTCTGATAAAATACCTTTCCTTTTGACTTTTAGTTAACGAACATTACAATTAGCCCGACTTTTTCCTTTTTTTGGAGGATCCACTCTATGACAGCGAACTATTTCGTCACTGGATACATCGATATTCATTTTATTTTTAATCATATCAACCATCCGCATTTCGGGATTCTCGGAGTTGTTCTCTTGAACTCCAAAAATACGTATGTTATTCCGGGAGCTATATTGCTCCTTTCGGTCCAGTTTGTCTTGTAGTTCAGCTTTCATCTCTATATAACTATAATATATAACTATAATAACTAATGATGAAGAGGATCCTGTTCATAATGCATATTTAATTAAAGAAGGTCTTGAAATGGCCTGTAAAGTCGTTGATGGCCTCTTACAGAGAATTGCATAAAGGCATAACCATAACACGAACTCAACGGTTAATAACCGAATACGTTCTTAAAATCACTGAAACTTCAGCACCGCAGGGCACTAGTGCTAATTTTCAATGCTAATGTTCAAGAGATCACAGAAGACGGCGATGACGAAGATATTTCTAGTGATAGTAGTGATCTTTTAGTAATTTATTGTCAGCAAATGACAACAATAAAATCTTCTATGTAGCTCAGAGTATTTTGCCGAATTTTTGTGTACGTGAATTAGTGACATTTTGCGCTTTTCAAATGAAAATTTACTCTATAACATTTTATTTATTATATTATAAGAAGGTGCGTTATGTTATTGTTTTTCGTTCAGTAAATAGTTTTTATATAATTTTTTCAAATTTTTTCAGTTACCACTGGGGTTATATGATTTACCAGTTAGTATAAGAATGCTGCAAGAACGTATGCAGAAGCGTACAATCACCGATGAACGTTACATAAACGCCAAATTTCGATGAATTGTCAACAACAGCTTCGCGTACGAACACAGATACACGATAGAAAGTGTTCTTCCCCTTTTTGCCACGATATGACGTAATAATTCTGTAGAACACGCCAACGTTCGCTGTAATTTAACGATTCGTGAGTTTGCAAATGTGTATGTTGCACTTCTTGATGATTAAAGGGAAAGTCAAAGCTCACGATGGAAAGTACGGTTACGCCCGAATTACAGGTTTTGCATGTTTTATAAGGAACACGTAAATTTGTACTTTACGTTCTGCCGCTAGTTCAAGACTTTATATGCTTAAGACCCACAGAAGAATCACTACAAAGCGGATTCTTTAACTGTAAAAAATAAAGGACAGCGGATATTTATTATTGCCAATTGTGAACGCTGAAACGTCATGCGGTTCATTCGCTCATTGAGAGTTTAAAAATAGGCCCAAAAATGTCGACGACAAAGAACTAAATTGACACAACGAGCTAATTTAATACAGGCAAATTGATCGTTGTAATAGGAGATTTAAAAAATCGCACTGATTTAATAAACCGGAAATGTCTAGATATGAGCCCAGTATAGAAACCGCAATTGTGCGACCTAGATCCTTCAAAGAGAATTTAACGTATAGTGGAAAAACACCAGCGATTGTTAAACGTGGCTACATTTATCGTCTACAATTGGCAAGTGAATTGTTTGCAATTGGTAGTGCGATAAAGTAAGGCCAATTGTGAAATTTGAGTAAATAAAATGGTTCTGACCTAACTCATAAGCTATAAAATTTTGCTAGATTTCGAACTCTTTACTATTCATGACTATCCTTTTCAAAAGCACTAACATACGCGATTGGGCCCCAGAAGAGGTTTTTGCTGAAAAAATTAAGGTGGCTGTTTTCAATGTAGAAGAAGTACCGTGAGAAACAGCTCAAGCTCACTTACGACTATAACCTTAAACTAAAATCACTATCTAATGAAAATTTTTGCTAAGGTTAAGAGCACTTTAGCCCAAAAGATTTTTTTTAATGAATCTGAAGTGGTGTATCGTGTTACAGGCAAATACCGGTGGAAAATTTGAAGAATAAAACGGCGAACATTACAAGAGGGACCGTGAGAAGTCGGCATGAGAACTAAGTGTATGATTACCCGACTCTCACTCGTATTGGATTAATAGCTAAGGCTCTTTTATTCACTAAATAACTGCAATCTCTACGAGAATACAACAGATAAACGAAAAATTTATTTCGAAATACCTAAAATTCCTATGTAATCCGTATTCTTTTTCAGACCTTCCTTGATACCTGAATGGCATTGATTCCTGAATACCCTCCGAAAAATCCAGTTAACAGATGCCAAGAGTTTATTTAATACGACATGAGATGTCAGAAGCTTTGGCAATCCGATAAAAGAATTTTTAAACGTCTTGAATGTTATTTGACGCATTTTGAAAACCACATAATAAATATTACCTGAAAGAGAATAGAAAAGAATCCGAAGTAAACCGAATCCGAAGTATTTGTGCTGGTGGCAAACCGAAGTAAACGCTCACCCAAAAATCAAATTGATGAATAAATCCATAGGTGGTAATCATTCTTAAACTTAAATATATATTCTTTAGCACGTCTTGGGTCAAAATCTACGATATCTGTCCGCCAAAATTATACAAAAATTTAGTAATTGCCATAGAATATAAAGATAAGGTTGTATGATCTGACAAATAGTGGAATCTACTAAGCAAAACATCACTACCTTGTCATCTTTCATGTGGTATATCTTTCTTAATTCCTATATTAACAATCTAGTTCTTTTTAGAGGTATGTAGAGAAGTAAAGACATTTTAAAAAAATGCTTTTTATGATACTTGTTTATTACGTGAGAAAAATGTGTTTATGTTGTAAATGGTAAATGCACGTAAACGTTATACAACTGTTTAAAATTCACAATGTGTATGATGTTATGGAAAATTACCATATCTTCTATTGACTACTATACTTGCTACTTTAAAAAAATATAGGCTTTATGATTATCAAACCCTCGTTCAAAGCTACTTTTAAATTATGTCAAATTGGAGCATTTTCATATGAAGAGTAAACCAAACATGCGATAAAATATATTCCGTTATATGTGCCATATGGTTAGTGGGAATAAAAAGCTATCATAAATAGCGCTGACGTTATGTGTCTGACTAATTATTCAAGGCAATAAGGTCTAGTGCCGGTACAGTTTCAGACATAATGGTCGGAATTTTAAAGTGAGCTATTATAATGTTTATGTTCCATCGGAAGTTATTTTTTGAAGTATTTACTGCTTGTAAACGATACCAATTTGCAAAAGCGGACTTACAGCAGCTTCGTCTTTATTTATACCCAATGAACTTTATGGATATGCAATATATGTATACCTGGAATGGCCTCGAAATGATAACAGTAAACAATTTCAAAATAACAGAAATAGTGGCTATTAGAAGTGTATATGTCTATAATGAGAGGCGTACCTACTTTCTTAGGTGTTTTCCTAGGTGTTTTCGTATACAGTTCTCTTAAAAAATTGTTATTTTCACTAATTATAAAACTCTTTAACTGTTTGAACACAGATGAAAGCAATAAATCCCAGTGTGACTACAAATCCGTTTTATTTAAAAACAAATTTTATATCTGCACTAGCAAGCACACGTGAAGTGTATGAAACATCTTAAAATAAAGTAAATGTACTCTAAACAAATAATCGAGATTGGCTAAATTTGTTTTTAGAAATTACAAATACCTTTCTTCAAGGTGAGGCTGCAGAAAATAACGCAGTACACACATACAGTAAACCGCAATTCTAGGCACTCAATTATGAATTGGAGATTTAATATTTCTAATTTGGGAAATATCGGGGAGAGTGATATTATTTTGTTGCGTGGGCAGAAATAAATTACTGCTTCAGGAAATTGCGCATTACTTGTACACTTATGCCCAGTTGCACAAAACATCTCCGTAAAGTTAATCGGAGATCAACGAGATTAGAGAATTCAAATTCAGTCTTCAATCTGATTGGCTAACGGCTCGTTGATCTCCGATTAACTTTACGGTATGTTTTGTGCAACCGGGCATTATTGTTGTCTATGAGAAGTAAGAAGGTTGTTGTAGGGTTTCGCGACTGGTGTTCATAGCGGATGTTTTTGGCTTTCCAGTGATCGCCGGGTTGAACAGTGTTTCCTTTTCATGATTTCGTGGCCAAAAATGCTAAAATCGAAGGTCGGCATTTCGATTTTTTTTCCAATCGGGTCTTGTAGAGGGGGCTTTGGAGCATTAGAAGTCCAAAGGACAGGTTCCTAGGCGCACTACCTGAGGCAGGGGAACAGTACAGCAGTTACTGTTCGAGCAGCTGGACGTTTAGCTGAACGTTCGAGCAGCTGGATTAGGGCGGGCCAGGTATGAATAGAAGATTTATACCTGGCTAATATAATAGCTTATTGTTCCAAGTGTAATATATCTAATGCATGTTTTAAACATTGTTTTCATAATTTTAGGATCTATGTGAAACATGGCGAAAAGCAATGAAATATCTTTAACCAGAAAAGATATTTTTGGTGTATTAAAATCCATTGGCCAAACAATATTCAACAATAAAATAGAAGTGGACAAAAACATATCGTAATGTATATGCTTTTTACAATAAAACAGAAGCATGGCTGTAAGAAAAAATTACGCTTACAGCAAGTAAAAATATTGATCATGAATTTTGTACAGATTGTGTTTATTTCATTTGAAGTATTTTATTATTTTGATTATTTAGATTGAATCATCAAGCATTGATCTTTCTCTGAAGCGCACACCTGAAGTTCCCGAAAGTGCTGCAGCGGCATCTACATCGGCGCAAGGCGGCAAATCCTGCAGACATGCATTCCTCTACCCAACTTGCTTATGCCACGGAAATGAATCTCCGTAGGTGTCGTCGATGCCGCTGCTATTGTTAAGGAGGCATCTGCAACATCTCCAAGGTCAGCCAAAAAAATTCGAGCAGCATCTTCAATGTCGAAACCAAGAGAAATATCTGTCGAAGTAGCATGATCTCTTATGGCAGACACCACTTCAACAGTCGGCCACTGTCAAAAATATAGTAGTATCGCGCGGGAATATAAAGCTCAAATTTTTCCGTCGTACACAAATTATTGCAAGCAAAGAAAAAGTGTTATCCTGAAGATATAAGAATATCTGAAACCTTTGCTTATGTACCGTTGCATTTTTTTTTTAGATCACACCGAGGAAAGATTATTGACATTGCAATTTAACGTGATTCAAAATTTAAGTGAAGAAATCGTTTAAAATCTCCTGTTTTACGTTAAATGGGGATGCGATAGAAGCTCTGGACAAAGCCAGTATAAACAATCATTCACAGATAGTGAAGTTTTTGATGCGAATATGTTCATGACTTCACTAGCTCCTTTGCGTTTTGTGTCGAGCAATAATGAATCTGCGAATAATTGTATTATTTGGAAAAATGCTAGACTGTCTTCACCGCGATATTGCCCCCAATAAAAGTTGAATTTATGGTAGAAAATGTTGCTTCCATTGTACATAAAAAAGAAACAGTTTACAAAGAAATTGAATCACTTATTCCTTACGAAACTATTATTGATGGTAAAAAAAATTACTGTACAGTATAAACTATTTTTTTCAACGATTGACGGTAAAGTACGTAATGCAATAACTGATACGAAGTCTGCAATGCGATGTTATTTATGCGGAGCAACGTCTAAACATTTTAACAAAATTGATTTTACAGTTTCGAAAAGAATTAATGAATCATATTTATCTTACGGGATGTCAACATTGCACGCGTGGATTCGGTTTATGGAATGCCTTCTTCATATAGGATATAGAATAAGAGTAGATAGTTGGCAAGCGAGCGGTGCAGAAAAAAAAAGAAAATATTGAGCAGAGGAAAAAGAACATTCAAGACTACTTGAAAAAACTAACGACGAAGGAAATACTGCGAGGCTTTTTTTTTAATCATCTGAAATAGTTTCAATAATTACTGGTGTTGATCTTCAGATTATTTAGCGATTTTACAATACTCTGCAAGTATTGTCATGCGGTTTTGCAGTCGACATCCCTGCTTTTAATAATTATTGCTTAGAAACGGCTAGATTATTTGTTGCGTTATAACAATATTGTTGTATATTGTTGCGAAACAATGTGCCAACCAGCGTGCACAAAATTCTCATTCACGGTCCACAAATTATAGAAACAGCTGAACTGCCAATCAGGGAATTATCTGAACATGAACAGGAAGCCAAAGATTTTAAAAAATATCGAAAAAATTATTCAAGAAAAATTTCAAGCGAAAAGACGATGGAAGATGTATTCCATTGACTTCTTGCATCTTCAGACCTCTTAATTACCGGCATGCGAAAAGTCCGCGCGAAAAAGCGTAAGAAAATAAGCACAGACGCGCTACAGATGTTAACATCAGCACAATTATGCGATATATCTTCGGACGATTGCGAATCGGAATGTTTCGAACAGCCTTCTACAAGTCACATAAGCTAATTTGAATTCATTATTAATGTACATATTTCGATTTAAGTTAAATGCAATTAATGCCTTTTATTTCAATATAACAATAACAATGTATTATTCATTTTGCAAAATGAACCACCACCATTCCTGCTCAGAATATCCTTTTTTATGTTAAAAACGCCATTTTCTCATCTGCCATTTTGAATTTCAAAAGTGTAATTTCATTGTTAAAATCAGAATTTATAAACCAATACACGAAACAGCAACCTTTTTATAATAACAATTTTTTAACAATAATGGCGGACATTTTGGGTCCGCCGTTTTTAATTTCAAAAAAACTTGCATTATCGAAATCAGCAACCCAAAAAACCCCTATACAGCAATTTTCATCAAATTCCAGTGACAAAAAGTATTTTTGGCCACAAAATCGTGAAAAGGAAACACTGTGCGACTGGGAGAAAATTTAAAATATTCCCCTTCATATGAACAAAAGAAGAACTATGTTGGTGGCTGAAATGACGTTACTGGCTTGTTTCCAAGAAAGCAATTCCGCAAAAAAATGCTTTAGCGCGGTGTTAACGATCTGCTGTTTTGACTGTAAATATTTCCAAAATTAAACATTTTACAGGCAAATGTTTGAAATGAAAGTTGGACTACGTCGCACTCTTGCCAATTTAAAATTTCGATTATTCCTGCGTACTACATAACTTCAGTTGTTTAATACAAATATACCATATATTATATGAATACATATTATTTAGTTTTTGATCATAATTTTCGACCAAGTGACCAGGTTAGCTGCTTCTATTATTTTAACCGAGGCACACAAACGAATTGTCTTTTCCGTACAATGGAAAAGTAGATTCATCGATGAAAACAATCTAAGCGATTCCATTCTTTAATTTGCATTCCAATTTCTTAACTTCAAGATATTTAATTAAAAATTGTTTGGAGGGCATTATCAGACTTCCATTTGTGACTACTGGTTGTATGTTATACGTCGGAAAAAAATGAAACTTAATGGAACGTTGGACGGCGCGCATAGAAATATTTTCTCAATAGAGCAACGTTGATGACGTTTTAGTGACGCGCGTTCTGTTAACGTCGTTAATATGTCTCATCTGGTCGAAAATAACACTCAATGAACACACGAGGGCGACACGAATAATTTGGCAATCATGAGAGCAGCCGGCTCGAAAAAGTTGGCGCCTTGTTAGCGAAATAACTTCATCAACGTCAACAATTTTTTCTTACGCAACATACTTCCCTTGGCGCTTGCTGAATGGAAGAAACCGTCAAGGTAAGGTTTATAATAGAACCAACAATATTTTCGAATTTGTGGATATCTATTTCCCCGTATTATTAATATGATTTACAAGATTTGGATAGAATTATAAAGCTAACACTAAAGCTTTTTAGGTTTGTAGGAATAAACGAATAGGCATAGCAACCAAACTTCACCAATTTCTGTAGTAAAATATTGACCTGCGACGGCGGGAAAAATGTAGAATTGAGAAACGAGAAAAACAAGAAAATATATTCCATTTTTATAATTTTACTTCCTAATTAAATTGTAAAAAAATGTACACGTGAAAAATTTAAATTGATCACCAACCTCAATACGTAGTTTGCAGCGGTCCCTGGATAAAACTACTGCTTAGGTTGGTTTTCACTACACTGTGATCGCTTGATAGTCACAATTATACAGAAGAACACCTATGTTGCTACCTGGATGTTATTCACTACAACTCATAAAATCCCACACCAGTAGGTTTTAACGATATGCACTATATTGCATCATTATGTAATGAATATTTATACCTGAATTAATCAATACCTTCATAATTCTATTTACTATCCTTGTAATAAAAATAGAATTATTCCACGAAAAAGGACAACAAGATTATTATTAATATTTCATTTATTTTATTTATAATACTGTAGACCCACCTGTCAAACCAACATCCTGCTGGTTGTCATGAAAATTTGCACACTACTAATTTCTCAGTTTTCCGTTCCAGACCGTTTTTTCTAAAGCTGTAGCATCTGTTACAATCATAAAAATTGGTTGAAATTTGTGTGTTACGAAAGGACTGATCTATGCGTGCAACATATATTTTTTAATGAAAAATAATATTATCATCCGTGAATTAATTTATAAAAATAGTCCAACTTTATAACCGTATTAGGTAGAAACTAAACATACTTTTTTGGATTTGGTATTGAGAGTGCCTCAAGCTATGTTTAAGTAACATATATGCGACGTTTCGTCTTTTAGTTCCTTTTGCGGTTTTCTTTAAAAACTCTCACAAAAATTGCACGTTTTTGCTTATTTTTGACCGTTATAGCAGCTGACATCTGGCGTCTAAATGAGGAACTTCGACTACTGGGAAATTCGTTCGACGCGGCAAGTTTATGACCCTTTTTTGTCGTTGCCCTGGAGAGCTACAATATCTGGAAAATAGAAATATATTTGGCGTTTGGTAATTGAATCTCTATTTGTAAACCATCGATCCACAAATTGATGTATATTAGTCATTTAGTTATTTATAACTTCCGCCCGAAAAAAAAGTTTTTGCTGAATAGGCGACCAAAAAACATTATAAAATATAATAATATATTATATTATTCTGGAATACAACATACGACCCAGAATAAAAACAGAATTTCATTCATTTGTTACAATTAACCATTTGATTTCTTATGTTCGTCATAATTTTCGATAACATTCGATATTACGTGAGGTTCACATGAGTGGTAGTAGCACAATAACTTATTTCTAGTAATGTCATTCCAGTTATTAATAATAGCAATATAGAGCATTGAATGTAATATGAGATGAAAAAATAAATAAATAAATATAAAACAAAACACCTGCTGAGGAAAATATAAGGTGAAATTCAGGGTAAAGTAGAATTTCAAATAGTTCAGTAATTATTCTTGCGAATGATACTTTATGTTAAACGGAAGACTATTATAATCCTAAATTCTGTAATAATTTACCGCATGACGCGATTTAAAAAGATTCAGGACTTCAGAAATGTGGAACTCCAATGTTGAACTTATAATAAAGAAGAATATACATTGATCGATATTTCTTTATCACGCATTTTGTTCTTATTACACGGTATTATAATCTCCCACTTTATAAGTATGAATTCAATACGTTCGAGTCGTCAAACTTCACTATTGTGATCATTAGGAACATAACACATAATAATATAAGTAACATGTAATAGTGTGTATAAGTAAATTTATAAGTAAATTTTCTGGGCCATTATCTTATGGTTTGGGCGCCTTTAAGAAATTCACACGCCCAGAAAATAGTTTAAAAATTTGTTTTATAACACCAAAATGAAGATGCAGATGCAAAAATTATATACAGAACTCCTGACACTACCAGAAATATTAAAAAAGGTTTTGAATTATTATATACCCTGTTTTATTTACAAATTCTCCTTTTGCCAAATCTTTCTATAATAATTTTTATGAAAAATAGCCATCAGCAGAGTTAGTAGAGGTTGTCTTAATAAATCATGCGGAATTTATTTTTTGAATTTGATACTAGAATTTTAGATACCGGAGTAACTAAGAGAATCTCTTAATCGATGACAAACTTTTGCAAATCTTAAATGCAGTGTATTTATTATACAGCTCGAGGATATTTTCTTGTACCATAGCCAGGCCGATGTACTCCCCACCGTAACACTTAAGTCACGCCTACAGCCTACAACACGTAGTGGGGCGTTATACTAAGCGGCAGATTTCAGTCGCGCTTGGCACGTCGATGGGAGCATACAAGAGCACTAGTGCTCTTGTACTTAATATTTCTAAGATCTGCGTAAAACGGAGATCTTAGAAATATCTCCTTTCAAATGTTAGGGGCATTAAATGTTGATTGCACAAAAGGAACATAAATCTATTCTTATAAAAGGAAAATACAAAAATATTCTAAAATAAAATAAATTCGAAACCCCCATTTGAAAATAAAAAGAATACTAAATTAGAAGAATTACAATTGCGGCTCAAATAGGCCGCCCTGAGATGCCATACAGTAACCTAACCTCTCATAGAAATTCCTTCTAACATTAGAAAGCATTTCAGGTGTGATAATGTTAGCAGTTTCTATTATTTTAGCTCTCGGGGCATCCAGATTTTCTGCTCGCTCGTGGCCATAAACGGCCTGTTTCAAGAACCCCCACAAAAAAAGTCGTTTGGGGACAAATCTGAAGATCTCGCTGGCCATTTAATATCCCCTGTCCCTTTCATAATACGATGAGGGAATGAATTTGTTAAAAATTCTTTAACCCTATTCGCATTATGTGCCGGGCAGCCGTCTTGCTGAAACCAAAGAGCATCCGGGTCTATTCCGGGAATCTCGTGGATAACCGGAATTATTTCCGTTTCTAGCAAATCTAGATATTTCCGGGCATTTAAAGTCCCATCAATAAAAAAAGGGCAAAGAATTCCAGTCCAAACGTTCAATTTTTGCGGATATTGAGTACGAACAGGAAAACTTTTATGCAAATTTTGCCGAGACCAATATCGAACTACGTTAGAATTGTTTTTTGCGTGCAGTGAAAAAGTCGATTCATCGGTGAAAACAACGCCGCCACAACGGCGCGTGTCAAGAGCCGTGCCTAGGCTTAATAGACAATATACGCTAGGATTAGCGAGCTCAAGCCTGCCTTGTGTGGCGTACTTGCTGGCATGGTACGAGAAAATATCCTCGAGCTGTATAATAGCGAACTTGGTTATTTTAATTGGTCACAGCATTGTTATTTTAAATTAAATGCCCTATATTTGTTTTCACTATTATTAAATACAGGATGCTCCCTATAGAATTTTTAAAATATAGGATGATTAAAACATATAAAATAAAGCTATGACCATCCGGAAATGAAGAAGTTCGCTATTAGTTAATAAACACCTGTGCAGTATTAAAAGATTATAGATCCGCTATCGGTTAGAAGTTTCCACTAACCAGATACTAATATTTGTACTTTAAATCAAAACATTACTTTCAGAAGAAAACTTCCTCAACCTCTACTGGTGGCAATTTTTTCATAATAATTTAAATAATTCTGGTATACTGCATCGAAATTTATGATAAAAAGAATAAAATATGGTTATATAATTAAATTTATGATAAAAAGAATTGGCAAATAAAAATTTGTAAAAAAATATAGGTCGTTCTATTTAAAAAAATCAATTTTATATTAGAGATCTAAATAATTAAATACTTTGTATGTAAATATACGATTGATTCACTCTATGTACTTAGGACAGCACTTTAAATAACATGTCACCTTTTTATTCGAATTAGAAGTGGCAATAAAATCATTCCAGATTTAAGATTTTGCCCTATTTATACCCCGTGCACTTTGAAATTTATAAAATAAAAGAAACCCTTTATTTAATTTTAAAGGTTAGCATTAAATTTCAATACTTTCCCTTTGAGGATTGAAATTAAGAACGTCGAACCTAACTTTAGAATCGCATATTAATCTAAAATATAACGTTTCTACGTCTGTTTGTTGATGGTATACAAATTATAGAAGTTATTGAAATGTGATGATAAGTGATTGGGCTTTGCTGTCATATCTGTAGGGCATTATTATTTAAATGATCTATTTTTAGAACTTTTTTTTTCTTTTCTGTTACTAATTCAATAAAGATAAGTAAAATAAGTATATACCTAATACATTCGCAAAGCTGGCAACATCAATATTTTTCGCCAGTCTGGTATAGGCTTTAAAACCCAACATGGCATAAAAATGTAAACAAATCGTTTGTAGTCTTGCTCCGTTCTACTAATTTCTGGAGCTGATCCTAACGTCTGCGATGTAGTGTGCCAGAGAGTAAAATTGACATTTCCACTGTAATACAGTACCTTTTAGTTATGTTATAATAAATCCAAATTAATGTTCTGCGGCAAATTTTTGTCAATGTTATAAATTCATCTCCTACGTGGACTCATCTAATATAACCAGCAATGAATAATTTATTAAATCAGGCCGCTCATTCATCAGAGATACATTTTGTTTGTATTTGTAAATTTCGAAAGCTTCTAAAATGTCTAATCCTGGGTTTTCGTCACAATTGTAAAAATAAAATATTATTATTTGACGTCATTTGATGATTGGGTTCAATTAGGTGGTTGGCTTAGTTCGACTTGCATGTATATCTGTATTTATAACAACGTATGTTCTTCGTATCGTATATCGAATCTTCCAAGTGTCTTTAGTTTGTATTGTTTAAATTTCAAAATAGCGTGTTTTGTCTTTAGCGTCAAATTAAGTTATAAAAATGTTTATGTTTTATCTAAATGTTGCTTTGTATGTTTTGTTAAGTATGTTTGCTATTTTTTTTAGATATGTTGCCAAAATATGGAATAGACGTAATAAACGCATTTGATATCTTTTTGTTGTGTATTGCTTGGCTAAATTCTCATAATAGCTAATTGATAATCTCTAATCTGCTTAATGTGCGAATTATTTGCGGTTTGTATTCTACTGGTTTTGTTTGTTAAAATTTTGTTGATTCAGTGGTAGAGTAAGTGCTCTGTCTACTAATAATGTATATGCTGACAACTTATATGTTTTATGGTGGCAGAAATCTGTTTTATTCTGTTTTAACGTGAATTGGGCGTTGGGGTATAGATTATTAATAACAACTAGAAATTCGTTAATCAATCGGTAATCAACTTTTTGTAATTTTGTCAAGGAGGTAATTGAATTAACTGTAACCTTTCTACCAACTATACATTATCATTAATCAAAATGTTATTGAACAACGGAAACATTAATATGGTTTTATTATAATATAATTATGGAATTGTTCTACGAAATAAGCCAAAAACAGATTAATTACAGTAACTTTTAACTAAGGTTATTGCCATATAGAATGATTGGCAACAAGAAGTTTTTTCAAAATGTCAGAGTACTGAGTTGGATTTCCAACTTTTAGTATAGGTACTAAAATGGTTTCTTTTTTATTTTTCGATTTTTATTTCGGAGTACCTATACATTGAAAGTGATCCATCGTTAAAAAAACTAAGCTTATCATTCACTAAATGTTTTAGTTATAACTGAATTAACTAGAGTGAAAAAAACAATTGAATAGTGAATCAAGCCATGGTGTTGATCATGAATATGATCCACACCGGAAGCGAGCACACGCAGATCTTCACCAACTAAAATAAAATATATCAAAGTACTAATTAATTAATTTGAAAGATTCGAGAACAATTTCTGTTCTTTACATCTGTGAAACAATGAGTTTTGTAATCGTTAAGATAGTGAAAATATGTACATATACTTGTATATTAAAGTCCCCCAGACACAAGAATAA
Source organism: Diorygopyx duplodentatus (assembly GCA_033557515.1). Lineage (NCBI taxonomy): Eukaryota > Metazoa > Arthropoda > Insecta > Coleoptera > Scarabaeidae > Diorygopyx > Diorygopyx duplodentatus. Next base: position 16,873 of record JAWQRJ010000166.1, read on the forward strand.
ATCAGAAAGTTGTAGTAAAGCTGTAACAGAAAACTTTTCTAAAATTTCTGAGAATCGTACGTCACGTCCATAAATAACTCCGAATTGCATTGCATATTGATTTTTACCTCTACCCACAATTCCTCTATGCACGGGGATATGTTGCTAATATCAATATCTCAACAAAAAGAACTTTTAACCTATAGGCCATCCTTATCAATTACAAATTATCAAAGAGGTCTTGCACCGCTTTTATGTCTTTGGATTATTTCTCCAACAATAGCTGATTTCTATAATTCAATCAATCCCTTATGAAGTTATAACTATTTAGGGGATAGAATAGGTTCCATTCTGTTAAGTTCTGAACACATAGACAATTGAAATCTATTGTTTTAGAGGGCATATTTGGATACTAATTTGATACCATTTGGTCCAGTTTTGATTTTACACCCTTAACAAAGCATAAGTAGAGAGGGTATCCTTCAGGTTTTCAATGAAATTTGCATTTCGATACAGTTTGGTACTGATGTCTCTAACCAGGAAACAACAATATGGTTCCAACTTTACCAGTACCGTTTAAATAGTTGCAATATCATACCGGATTGTTAGAATAGAAAAATTTCTAACTGTTCAGATGTCCCGTATGATACAATATTTTTAACACCAACTAAATAAAAACTTATCTTAGTCAACAAATGCACAATTTTACTACAATCAATCAAATGTTCAAACTGCCCCCTTCTGTTGCTGTCTGCAAATTATGCTTTCAGACAGAAAATTTTTATTTCTAGACTATTAAAAAATGACTCATACAAAGAAAGAAGAGTTCAAGCAAATCCGCCATTCGGCTGCTATGTAACCCATATAATATAATAATCTCGACTTCCGACAATTATGCCACGAATATAAACCGTGTAGTAATCAATCCTGACCCCATAATACCAAAACAAAGCTTTCTAAGAGTAATAATATTTTATTATTATTTAAACTCATTTCTACGCGGTTTCACATTAACACGTCACCGCGTTTGCCAAGTTTAGTTAATGTCAACACGTGAAACTGATTTTTTCACTTTTTTTCCAAAACAAAACCCACACAAGTTGGCAAAGCCCCATTAAAAGTATTTTGAAGTGTTTATGGAAAAGCGATCACGTTGTAAAATTTTACTGCTGGTAAAATTTACTACTGTGTTCCTGGATTCTTCTCATTTAACAGAATACTAAATATCCAAGTCAATTAAGATTTCTTTAAAACATTGCACAAATCTAATTTCACAATGCAAAATGTTTTGTATTATTTTTTGTACCATTATTTACTAGCTGTCTATGAATCAACGTGGTCATTGATTAAATCGGTAGAATGGAAGCTCGTTATAATCTATAGTAATAAAGTATTACTTACTGGTGGGTAAAGTATAACCACGCGTAAAAAGAAACAAAGGTCATTTCAAAGCAAACATTTTAATTTTAATTTTCAAATATGTAACGGCTGACGTCAAAGAATTTCTAAACTCGTGTGCGAATCGCACGTGTAAATTACGCGTGGAATGTGCCACTTGCTACGTTATGAACTCACAGATTAAATGAAGTAGCGAAAATGAAAATGATACCGATAAATTATCGATCTAAGCGTCTTTAATAAATACGTTTTAAAACGTGCTTCTCATAAATTCCGGAGGAATTTCAAAAATTTCGAAAGCAACAAATATAGAATGTATAAAATGTTATTAGATGTCAAGCTGTTGACCAATGTTAAAGGGTTTTAAGTTGACCGATATTTACACAACTATGATTAAATTTATTACGTTTACAATTAAGTCGAAGTGCCTACTAATTAATTCAAATTACTGTAACAGTATATTTTTTAGAACGTTAATTATAAATCTAAAGTCAAACTCCAAAACTTTGAAACTATCGAATTTAGTATGGCAGACTAAAAATGAGAATGTGGGCATTTTGATTTCAAATGAGGTATACATGTTTTTTCTATCACCGATAACGGTGTGCATGAGAGCTTTTTGAGTCTGTGGTTAGAGCTTCCGACTCTGAAAGATGAACATGAAACATTCAAAATGGTTAATTCAATATGGCGGATGAAAACCAAATGCTACATGTGTTAGCTTGAAAATAGGATTAGGGGAGTTTTCAGGTTGCTGATAACGAATCGTAGATTAAAAATCAAAAAATTAACATATTGTAATGAAGGCTAAACGGGAGGAAGGTTTAACTTTGAAAAAAATATGCTTCAGAAACATCGTATCACTAATGTTAAAGGGAGGAAGTAGAAACGTGGTAGATTTGAAACCTGTCTGCTGTGATAAGTGTAACCTCAGAGCAACTTCTACTGAAGGTATTAGTAATAATGAATTTCGCAAAATCGGGATCAGTTGTAACTATAGAGCTATATAGAACTAGATGCTTTTTAATTGGTACCATATGTGATAAGAATAAGAACTATTTCAGACCGGTAGTTACCAATTTATGGTCAGAAATAGAAAAATTTCAAGAAGGGTATTGATGATTGATCTGGTATTGATTCATGTCATCTATATAAGATGAGAAATGGAGAATTATTTTTCTCCATAGTGTAGTATAAACTCCAAAAGTCAGTGTACTCATGACCTATTTTAGTAACTCTTAATAAATGCATTGGCTTTAATCCCATTTCTCGACTATTCATTCAGCATTATAGTAAACATTGGGCAGTGTTACACTCACCTGTTTATAAAGCACGTGTAACTCCATAGTCGATTAAGCTTTTTGGCAATTATAAATCTTGCACATTGGCGGAAGTTCCGTAAACTACTAGTTCGGGCAGTTCGAAAATAGGAATACGTTTCACGGTTTAGTTCAGTGGGCCACGGTACAACTGCTATTCAAACTTGCACCGTCCTTTTATTTTCGTACATTGGCATAGATCTCACTTGTAATTTCCGAGGCTATGCTCTCGGCATAGCTTCTAGGATGAATCTATTTAAGTCGGAGGCATTGCGCGTTCAATGTTGATCAACATTTCAAACATCAGGTATGGCTGTATATAAAGTTTCAGTCTCTTACCTTGATCAAAGTAATAATGTACGTTACGTAATCATATGGACAAACATTTTGCTTTGAATGATTGGCGAATGAGCCGGACGTTTGAAGTCCGTCGGGTTTGATTAATGGCAATTCTTTGGGTTCATTTATATGTACATGATCTTTTTAAATGCTTGGAATCCTGTGCAAAGTCCGAACATTGGACTGAATTAATCAGAGTATATTTATGCACACAGTTCAATGCTGCATTGCTATTGACGTCACGAATCCAACACGTGCAGTACTCATTTTAAATAAAGAAAGTTAAATGAACGAAAAAGATGGTGTTCAACATTAACAAAAGATAGTTAACAATAATTAACAAAAGACTTATAAATCGTATTTTCAAAAAATTTACATCCTCATTCTTTTTACAAAAAGAAGATGCAGATATAATATTATAAGTTCAGCCAAAATCAGAAGTATATAATTTTATATTGTTCTTATACCTTTATTTTGATTTATCTTGTGGGAAATTTAACTTAAGCTTCAATTTTGCAAACAAATTTTTGAACCTGTACTTACGTTAACCATGTTGAAAGAAATAAGTAATAATAACACAAATTGCAGAATATAGGATAAATGTTGTAGTCAATCAACCAATTTATACCTATCGGTTTCTGTTCAGAATCTTTGCCTTTCTCCCTCCTCTTCTGCTATTTGAAAATTGTGCATTGACATTAAAATTTTAAAAGACGGAGCTACATATATGTAAAACTATTTCTACTACGTACAAAGGTATAAATAAATTAAATATGTCATATCCGCAATATTTTCCCTTTAGTGACAACTAAAAACGCAATCTGCTTCATATCACTCTTTTGATTTTCCAAATTTTTTTTTTGGAAAAATCCCATTTGGTGAGTAAGGTAATGGAGGACATTCACTTTTTCTACCCTATACTGAAATATATGATTTACAGTAAATTTAAAATTTAAACCTTCGTAATGAAACTGTTGATACACTAAGATATTTAACAACAAAGTTGAACTTTGGGGCTTGCTCTCATTAGGTGAACGCAAATTGTATCAAATTCCAGTTATAACGCTACAATAGAAAATATAAATTCGCACCATTTATTGTTTTTAACGCAAGAAATAAAACATTCAATCACGTCAACATTTGTCCTGCTATGTTTCAGAGTTTCTTCTAGTTATAGGTAATTTCAAGCAAATTTTGCTTGTGTATTGTTGACAGTGTTAGAATAGGAGGAAGTATGAATTGATTTGATGTTGTGAGGACGTGAAATTCTATACGATACGATCAGTAACGCTAAAAAAATTTCGAGAAATGTAAATCTATTGAAGTTGGCGAGTCTACATCGTTTTCGACAGCTATCAAATAAAGAACACAATCGGCATCCACGCTAGATTAGTACGATATTGATAGTGGACTATTTCCTCGATACATAATTAATTGGTGTAACCAACTAATAGATACATAGATGCATAGATGAAAACGATACAGCATATAGGACTTTGAAAAAGTGATGAGGGCGCTTTCGTTGGGGGGAATCAAAAAATAACAGAGATATTGTAGGAAAATCAGATATCCAGCAATAAAGGACGACTTTTTTACGAAATATGAAACGCTTTTCTAATTGTCCTTAACTTTAATAAAGGTTTACTAGAGAAGCTTTGTTTGCACAAACAAACGTCACCCCTTTTTCGAATAAACCCATTTTAAAATAGATATGCGAGGTTTAATTTAAAAAAAAACTTCTGCTCTAAATACCGCATAGTTATAACGCATTATTGTTACAGTAATCTCATCTAAATTGAATTGCCTCACTGGACTTATACGCATTATAGCTTTCCTTGTGGTGTAATGGCAACGGTATACTAAATCCTTTATAAATATTTGGGATTTCTCATCATAAAAAACGTCTTGCATTCAACCAGGATCTATAGGTTTTGTAATTTGGATAAAGCGCATTCTATTAACTTTTTAACTTGTTTGAGGATATTTTAGAGTACACACTTTCCTCCTTTTTAATAATGTTGTGGTGACTTCCAGAAAAGAGTATTTGAACCAAAGTTCTATCCGGACACCATATTCTATTTTAAACATTTAACTTGCAATCTGAGTTGTCTACTTTCCGTACGAACTGGAAGTTGAAACTAATGATAGCTTTAACTTCGATAGAACGCTCTTAATTCATTTTGTTAACAGAAATTGTTGAGATTTTTCACAAAAATAAGTTTCCTCCATTTTGAAAAATGTCTTCGGGTGCTCTCGAACACATGATATACTCGTATATGCTTAGATCTGGAAAAGGTTGGCAAATACAAACAATGATCTCTTTCAGGAAGAACTAGACTATATAGATAGACTATACGTATAGATAGACTATACGAATTATCTCAGAATGTAGGAGAACAACTTCAGGCGGTAGTTCAAATTATAGGTGTATATATTTTTTCACTAACGTTTGTTGAAACCACTAATAAAACTAACTCTGCTCAAATATTATATTTTATTCGTGCTATAACTAAAGATTTTCATTGCTTCGAGGAACTACTGGTTTTGGATACTAGTCGATAAATTTAGTGCCCAGTGATATGAAACATAAGTTATCATATCGTTCTGCCTTAACAATAATAGAAACTCTTTAGACTTTGTTGAAAATATTCACATTGCACATTTTTGCAACCAATTATATTCCGTATAAATCTACTTATGTGCAGCCTTATAACACGGCTTCACTGCGGCATACATAAACAATAGAAATTATGTAACCTAAACCAACACTTATGAATTAGAAGCAAAGCTAATGGCAGTAAAAAAGGGTTTATATAGTTTAAAAAAATCCATATGCATTTTGTGAATGTTAAAAATACATGCATCTTGTCAACATTCTTTCACTCACTAATATACACAGGGTGTAAGATTGAAATTGTAAAGGCAGATTTTAAAAAGTCATCAAAGCATTTAAAGCACAAAGATTTCTTTAATTAATTCTCACCTTTTCTTAGAATATGTTACTGAAGTTTGGTTCAAGAAATTGTATAGACTAAGGACTATCGTTATGAAAACTGCACCTTTATTTAAGTTTTGATAGAGAAATCTTATATTAAATATCTTACAATGTATTAGATATTTTTATAACGAACATAAACAATTATTAAGTCAGTTTATGGCACATTATACTCTCGGTGTTTAATGATTCTAGTGAAAGTATCAGTCATGTTAGATTTCATAGAACTGGGCATCAAGCGTTGACGTAAACTTCTGAGAGTGAATAACATTATTTTCACACGTACCAATTCAGAAAAGATAGCGGAAAATATTCTTGGTAAATTGTTAAAAAGGAACAACACAGCATTGTTAATGGAAATTTCCTCTAGGCGTTGTATGTGATTGTAATATAATGAAAGAAAAATATGTGTTTCTTTGAATAAATTTGAATATACATATTAATACATTTGCTGTCCAAATTATAGGTGACAGACAACGTGTTAAATAGTGAACTAAACTGTTATGTACTTTTAACATTCGGTTAACAAACTTGCAATTATTGGTAGCGTTTTGATTCTTTTCCTCAATATAGTAATTATTGTACATTTTGTAAATACACAGTATTGACATTCTGTATTCAGATCATTTGGTAGTTTTTATTCAATTTAGAACTTACGAAAGGTGTTCTCAGATGGCGACACGTTCGATCAGACCTATAAGGAATCCGTTTTCAAGTTTATAAGTGATCTGTCAATCTGGCTGATAAAGCGACCACAACCATTGTTTTGTTATCTAGTTTGGCATCTACAACTTTTCCAGCCTCGAAAATTATCGGTGGAATTACACAATCTACTAAGAATTGCTTGATTTAACAATAAAATAAAGCATATGAGGCAAAACCTGTGTGTCGTAATATTAATTCTCTATTAATACGACAGAAAATAATTATAGAAAGTTTTATAAAACAGATAGATTGAAGAAAGGGGCAAATTTTTATTCGATAGGTTAGTAATTCAAATAGATTTAATGTTCACAATATTCTTTCTTGAAATTCCGGTTAAGCGCAATTTTAATAAATAATATTACGCTAAGCCGGGGCCCCTTAACTTCCATGTGTTCACCTAATAAAAACTACTTTAATATACGATTAACGTTAATTAATCCACTTTTAAAACCAATCAGTCAATGTATCGAAGTAGATTGTCTGTCCAATGATATTAAAATGGGTCAAGTCACACTGATTTTCAAAATATTAATAACCCAACTAGCAATAAGCATTCTACCAGTAGTATCAACAATTTTTGAAACATTCTTTAAAAACAGCTCATTGGGTACTTTCACTCTATGAATTTGTTTTCTAATCATTACTTCGGTTTCAGAACTTGAGAGGAATTGGAATTTTCGAGCTTTGATGTCAGAGCCTTTGCAGCAGTTAAGAATGCTGCTCTCATGAACAATATACATTTATAGCCAGCGTAATTGGAGCAAATGTTAAAATATATTAAAAGATTTGTCCTGAAATTTTTACTATTTTTAGTGTTATTTTACGGAGAGAGAGAAGTTAAGAACCTTTTTGAAGTAGGTTGAACAATTTGGTGATAACCAATTATCAATCTAAAAGGAGATAATGTTCACTTTCAATGGAACTTATAATAAATAACTTAACTACCATGTGAAATATGCATAAGCACATTTGAACAATAAAGAAGAATTAGGAGATCAAACATAGATGGCTGGCTTCCCTGCCTGTGCATTTTAAACTTTGAAACAATAGAATCCTCTCTGATGAAGAATATACTAAACGATACGATTTGCAACACCCATTTGGTAATTGTTTGCCATCAGATATTTTCAGAATACATTTTTTTTTGCTACCGACGGTAAGGAACACTAATATGGAATTTGGATTTTAAATTTTGAATAACCTGTAAGTGATAATATATTGCAAGTGACAGGTAAGTTTCAATAAAAAAACTACATTAGAAATTTTGATAGCAAATACAGTGAAACAAGGACTTCTAACAAGTCAATTGCATGGTAAAGTCTAAGCTGATGTGTTTTATTTCTCTAGACGACAATCCAGCAATAAGGAAGTATTTTTAAATACAGACCCCGAGACTTGTTTTACTACGTGCACATTTGAATTTTAAGTACCAAGCTACTTTTATACTATTTTTAGCAATTATGGCTTTAGTTACGGTTGCGACCTTTTAAAGTTTTGTTATGATATATTGTTCGTTGTTATGTAACTGTTTGTAACTGTTTTTCATTTATCCATATGTAGCTACTGCGTACTAAATTATTAATAAACAAGAGACTGCGGATTTTCATAATTATTGATAAATCATAGAAGTGCCAGTGAACAATACATTAAACATAAAACAAGTTTTAAAAATTAACGTATCGTAGGTAGTATAGTAAGTAACAAAGGTTCTTACACCAATATTAGGGAATCGTATTTAAAAATACTAAATAAATAATAAAAGGAAATTAAATTAGGTATTTAAAAATACTAGATTGCATTATTCTTCGTTAGTACATTCTCGATATTTATAAAATTATTTGAATGAAAAAATAAAAAAATATGAGAAAATACTTCCGCGCTAATTGTTTTCAGAAGCAGTTCTTGGTTACTACAAATGCCTAAAAAGATTAATGGTTTACCTCAACTATTTTTTAAGGAAATTTACGTCAATGAATGTGGATTTAAGATTTTTTCGGTTTAATCAAACGATGCATGTCGACAGGTAGTAGAATAAACCGCATAAATTTCCCGTCCACATTGATGATAACCGTTATCTTATCCGTTAGCCAAGTCTTTGAAGTCAGCGTCACAGAGAACATAGGTAGCAAAACTTTCCACAGTGCAAAAGCGGTTCACTAAGCAGATTTACTAGGATGCGTTGCCAAAGATGACCATGAGAGAAGTTTCAAGGATATATAAGGGGATTTAGAAACATCAATATAATGAGTAATAGAAAGTGATGAACTATGTTATGAACGGTAAAGG
>JAWQRJ010000167.1:0-25864 GCA_033557515.1 Diorygopyx duplodentatus
TACAGTGGCCTGTTATTTGTTTGAAAAGGATATAACATTTTCTAAATCTTCATTTGCGAAGGTATGACTATTGGTATTTTACTCTTCATAATTAAATTTTCATATCAAATATGACATGAATTTTTTTTCAGCAGGGACAAGTTGAATATAATTTTCATAAACTGTTACTAACAAAAGTCTGAATATCAATAAAGGAATTTGAAAAATAAGTGACAATTGCTATAGTTGCACAGCAACTTTTATTTTGTCATATTTCTTTAGCAAAATTTCAAAGAAATGAAATCTATTGTTATTACCTCAGCTGTACGCTTTTAAATTCAAACCTTGCCGCTTTAGTCACTGATGGTCAGGTGGGGGTTATACGTCATGATCACGCGACGTAGGAGTATCTATTCTTCTTCCTCACAGGTCATGTGTGTATATCCCCTCTCTCTTTTAAGTTTCAAAACACCGCTCGTCATTGGCGGCCGGCGTTAGAGTTTATCTAGAGAGTATATAAAAAATCTTTGGTTGTGATCGTTGTGGTTTAGTAGTTTACAGTGGTTTTATTTTTACTATTTTGGTAATATAGATTGAATGCAAGTTGACAGTTCTTCCATGAGCAGGTGAAATTGTAAAATAAGCGCTAACAATAATTATTTTACCGAAGATATATTAAGAGTAAAATGTCTGAGCCATCGTCAAGTAAAGATTCTGCGACTAAAGCTCCTATGGTATACATTTGCGGAGGTATGTAATCAATTTTAAGGTTATGTTTGCTTCTTCCGCTGAAAAATGATAACTTGGAGGTTAATGTGCACGATTATAATATTTATAACAGGATAATTTCGCGACACTACGGAATGGGAAATTGTGACTTGTGACCACTTGATTCCTTTTGAACTGTTTCACTAGAGGAGTTTTACTGCTCAATTATGCATTGGAAAAAAACATCAATCCATAAACCAGGTTTAATCGTTTTTAAAGAGTTCACTACCGATAAATTCACTACCGAACATGTTCTAAATACCATAGAAAATGTCTGGAACCCAATTACGTGAAGTATTCATCGATACCATTCAAGCCTTAACCAAATTGTTTCGTCAAGTGGCAACGCAAGTATCAGATTGTGATGAATTTGCAGGTAATAGTAGTGATTATGACTGCTGAGATTCAATTCTATCTTTCAGACATTTTTCATTAGCTCCCCCTTTTTCATTAGATTTTTTTACAAAAAAAGTCCTAATTCACCTTTTTTAAATTTAGAAATACACATTTATCGTTGTTGTAGGCCGGTGTTAATACTTCTTGGCTTTCTGGTGATCGCCGCGTCGGTGAAGAAACTCTTTGTTGACATTTTGCCGTTCATTGCAGTCAGAATCTTCAGAAATGTCAACAAAGAGTTTCTTCACCGATGTGGCGATCACCGGAAAGCCAAGAAGTATACCGATTTATTTTGTTTTCATATTATTCTTACAAATCTAGAATGTTTCAAACCATATAAAGTCTAATGAACCTATTAAAAAATATAAAATTTGGCAATAATGTCGCAAAGTGCAGTGACTGAAAGCAGTAAGTCAATTACCTGTTCAGTTTTGTTATAGTACCTATTGTACCTTCAAATTTAAATATTGCTGATCCATACTTTTAGCAAAAGATAACAAAAACTTCATAGAGAATTTTATAGTAAAAATTTCATGTGACAACAGTATGCAAGCAGGGTTTATAAAATACTCGGAAATATTACGGCCGTACTACAAGCCTCCAATGGAAAAATAGGATGATGAAATTTATGAATAGCAAATACGCTATTCATAATAGTAATTCCTATAGTGTGTTTACACATAGGTGGATAATGCGGAATGACTGTTTAGAATCTGCTTGTGTAATAAATGAATGAAATCGCACATTTCTTGTAGACACAATAGGCATTTCTGGTAATTCTTACACAAGTGATTTTGTTGACAACCTTAATTAGTAAAATCATGAGAAACCAAAAAAAATCAATTGTTGCATAAGGAGTCTCGTCACAGATCTCTCGGAAAACTTTGTCAAAATAATGAATGTAATCACATAAGGAACGATTGGAGGGGCCCCAAAACGATCATAAACGAAACCAACTAAACTCACTTGGTGAAACCGTTATATATATTACATAATTTATTTTTTCAAATTATTAATAACTTGTTTTTTAATTTCATTGTTATGCTGTGTTTATTATGTAAAGTAATGTGATTAAACGACATTTACGTTTCTTAGAACTGTACGCAACAATAAACTTTTCAATCTCACATATGAAAATATGGCAATTTTACTATTGTTATCAGTATGACGTGAAGTTCATTTTATAGTGAACAAAATTATTACATTTCTTTTTTTATTGTACATTTCTGTATCTCAACAAGCTTCAAACTAATTCTTAAGAATATTACTAGATGGTGTGAGTGTTTAGATTTCGTTATTTGAACGAAGAATCACCAACTTCTGAGGTTTCTCACCCAAACTGAACTTTTTAGACAAAAATCTCAAAATCAACTGACAACGCTCCGTTAAGAAATGAAAACAGTACGCATTCTTTTTTTGTGTTTTTTAAGTTCTAATATTTTGTATAATATACAGTATAGCCTAACATATTATACATAAAGTAAATATATAGTATTTTGATAATTCATACAATAAAAATATTGTTAAGGGAAAGAAAATTAGCAGAAATAAAATAAGAAGAAAAGCAAAACTTCAGTAAGTCACTATTAGATCTATCTTCTTGGCTACGAAGAAATTCTGACAATGAAATTGCATATATCAAATAGCATTTATGATTCAAGTTTCAACTAGAGAAGAAAATTTCACACAAATGGTAAAACCCATTTTTGCAGCTGGTTAATTTATTCAAAAATTAATCAGACTCAATATTTAGTTTCTGCTGTGTACTATTTTCCAAATGATCAATCTACACGATTTATAGGTGGTTATAATGACTGGAGAAAGCTGTCAGCTGTAATTCGAGATCATCGGAATTCTGTTTGTCATTTTAATTTGTTTATTGCTTGACAAGAATTATTTAAACGACTAAATTTATGTTCCACCATTGATAAAACAAATCAAGTTAATATGAATAGAGAAACTAAATGACATTAATTGCTATTATCAAAGAATTGTAGATGTGATTCTATTTTTAGCATGTAATAATCTTTCATTTAGAGGAACCCATGAAAAAATAAGAATTACAAAGAATGGACCTTTTTTTTTAAATTTAATCAATTTTTTAAGTAAATGATTAATGTGCTAATGGATCGTATAAACAGAATAAAAAATTCAAATATTTCTGTGTTAGGAAATGAAGGTCTTAACAAAATTAAAGGGAATGTAAAAGCAGCCACGCACTACAGTATCCAAATGGATTGTACTCCACATATTTCCCATAAAGAACAAACTTCAATAATTATTACATATGTAAATTTTGAAGACAAAACATTAACTATAAGTGAGTCATTTATAGGGTTTATTGAAGTACCTGATGTGACTGGTGAGGGCTTAGTAATTACGCCTTTGAAAAGAATAAGTGAGCTTGATTTAGATGTTATGAATTGTAGAGGGCAAGCATACGATAACGGTAGCAATATGAAGGGGCAATGTAAAGGTGTACAATCTAGAATAATCACTCTAAACCCCCATGCAATTTATGTGTCTTCTTACCACATTCTTCTAATTCTTCTAACATTTATATTGCTTTATATGCTTGCTTTCTATATCTACAAAAGATGGGAAATTATATAAAAACATTTAAATATTACTCTTAAACACGTTGGGAAGCAAAAATAGATTCGGCCAAAGCAGTGTATACACAGTTTGAACAAACATGTAATGTAACTATAATGCAGCGGTATCCATGGGTAAAAGTCTACTGGATTAATTACAAGAAATGCCATTTATTTTAAGTTTATGAGTATGGTTTGCAATGTTGTCAAAAATTAATGGTATCAACAAACTATTTCAAGCAAAAACAATTGTTCTTGACTCCGCATTTAATTTAGTTACTAAAATTAAAACTGAAATCCAAACTTTAAGAAAAAAATTTAACGCATTGTTAGGCAAAGCTAAAATTCTAGCGCGTAATTTGAATATTTCAGAACACTTTCCTGAAAAAAGAATCAGGATGAAGTTATAGAAAACCCAACAGAGGAATTTAAATGTTATTTTTTAACATTGTACTTGATACTGTTGTATTACAAATAGAAGAGAGATTTAAAAGTATACCCAATGTTATTTCAGATTTCAAAATAATTACTGATATAAAAATATTAGCAAAACGTGAATTAGAAAAATGTTCCAAAGAATTTGTAACATTTTATAGCAAAGATATAGATGAAAACTTAATCCAGGAAATTGGTTTATTGCGAGATTTGACTTTGAATGAAACTGATGTAAATAATGCAATACATACTAAATAATAATTATAATAAATTGTTTCCAAATGTACTGTGTTAAAAATGTTACTACAACCGAAGATGAAAACAAAAAACATAAGTTATCAAGAAGGATTTTCCAGCACTTTTGATAAAAAAAAATTTAGAGAGGTTTAATGAGAAAGTATGCCCCGACATTGAAATTATGATGAACGAATTAGTGCTCTCTAAAATGCGTGATGTGGTGAATGGAGGATAACAACATTTTCTATAACAGAACTTCACCAGCTGGTGCAGAAAGGTTTTTCCACTTTGGGTCTTGGATTCTGAATTTCTGGACTTGGAGTGGAAATCTATTTTTATATTTTTAAAAAAATATTTGATGTATCTGTTGTTTCCTTTCTAAAAATGTAGTGTTTGTTCAGGTTCTTGAAGAAATTTATTTTTAATTTTCTCATTGATAAATAGGCAGTATTTTTTGTTTCAATTAGATACTTATCACATTAACACATTATTACACATAATAAAAAATGAATGTATTCAAAAAAAGTCTGAATAATTTAAAAAAATCCATGACTTTTTAAAAAAGTCCTGTTGAAATTTTTTCAACTCTGTTTTTGACCCATCATGTTTTTAATATGTCAGGGAAAGTAACCAAAATGAAAAAATTAAGTTTTTGTTAAAGAAACTTTTTTGGAAAGTATTTTGTAAAGAAACGTTTTCTTTGATTACAATTTTGTTTTGCACCATAGTTTCAACAAAAGAATTACATTTTAATTAATTTATTGAATTCAATCCCTGCTTGCTAGCCTGAGTAGATATCTCAAATCTGGGCCAAAATTTCAACACATTTTACCCTATCTGTTGCAATGCTCTTCTGTTGTCTCACAATTAAGTTCAAGTTAAATTGAAAAGGGACAAATAACACTGTACGTCATATTCCTCTCATACCGACGAGGGTTTGCAATATTGTATAAATACTAGTTCAGTAACGTATTAATCTATTGCAAAAAAGCTAATGAGTAAAGGACCATGTTAACAACACTGGATGTTGTGTACACTAAGCTATACATGTGCTATCGTGCAATAAAGTTTGAGACAAACAAAATTTTTGTTTGTTACAGAATGCCACAATGATAACGAAATGAGACCAAGGGACCCAATTCGTTGCAGAGAATGCGGTTATCGTATCATGTATAAGAAACGGACAAAACGATGTATCCTTTTTAATTAAATTTGAAGTTTTTGTTAAGATTCGTAAGTATGTTAAATGCTAGCTGGCAGAAAGTTCACAATTTTATTGTACTATACATTTTATTGAAATATTTATGGTAAAGTTTATGTATGTTGTTGAATTCATAATGTACTTAGTAAAAATATGTAGTAATATGTAAGGGTATTTCACAAGATACACATTTTCTGATGACTATCTTTATCTTCTTCAACTGTCAATGAAGTACTTTGTGGCGGAAGGAGTACATATCTCATTTGAAAGGTCTTAAAAAAACTAAAGTTTGCTGCAAATCTGAGATCTCTACGTTTTCAAATTCTAAAGTAAAATTTTCGGCTAATTTTTAAAATGCCCACCTACAAAATGTTTATTAAAAATTCAATACTTTGTTGGTGTTATGAACATGGCCATTGAACTTTCTTTATGATATTTTCCTCAGAGTCTTCCGTCTTCCTTAAAGCTATGTTATGGAGTACAACTGTTGCATTTATATGCAACAACATCTTTTTATTTTAGGTTTGTGTGTGTGCTGAATTGAATACCTTTGATTCGTATCTGTAACATACAAATTTACAAACAATACATCAATTGGTATTGCACATATCTGTTATGCATATGGAGTAGACTCTACTTAACTGGGAGATATTTTATCATGATAAAATCAACAAATCAAAATAAATTGTTATTCAACAAAACAAATATTAATTGTAAAAAAATAAAAACAAGCTAGAGTGTTTAAAAAAATTAAAAATGTTAAATTAAATTGTTAATCAAAAGTAATATAAATAAACATTAATTCATAAGAAATAATAATAAGAAAGCAGTGCAGATCTTATGATATGCATTGAGTAAAACGCTAAACATCATCAAGCAAATACTGAAAATTCTGCACTGTTTGAATTGAATTCAATTAAGCAAAGACTGCCTTTAAGCAGCATCATCCCAATTATGCAGAAAATTGTATCAAGGAAACGGTGAAAAGTACACAACCATTGTTATGAATGCCATTTTTATTAAAATTATGTTTTTTGAATATAATTTAAATTAAATGTATGGAAACAACGCACAAATTTTTTTAGTTACGAAATAATAATGTCGATAACTTTACCTTACCATTTCAAAACTGAGGAATGTAGATAAATTTTTAACCACCTGTATAATATGTGTAAATGAATTTTCCTTAACACTTTAACAGTAATCGTCTTCGATGCGCGTTGAAGGACGAAACCAACATAGGATCTGCCTGTTACTTATGTTAATAAGTTTATTTGTGGAATTTGTACAAAAAAAAATAAAAAGTTAACGTTGAAAGCACTGGTTTTTCTTTTATTGTTGGCCTCACGAGGTTTCTGGTATTTCTGAGAACATTCGCGGCGCTACAGATGCCTGTTGCTTAAAGGTTGAATTACATACAGCACCGTATATTGAAGAGGAAATCGAATGATTTATTGAGCAATAAAAATTATACACTATGAGGAAATAAGTCGGTACCATCGTCACGCGCATGTCCCTGTTTGGAGTCTTGCGAACTATCTATCATGTACGTTCATTTCAAGGTCATGCGAGTTCTTTTGTTCAATTTCTTTTTCCGAAAATTGACAAATTTTTTATTATGTAAATTGTGTAGTGTAACGACTTAAAACGAGTTGCTCACTGAACGAATACAGTCGAAATATGAAGCTATTTTTCAACGATTGTTGCGTAAGTAAAGTTTGGTGACTTCCAACTAATAAATCGCGGCTCGAACTTTCACTCTCATGTTTATTTTCGGCGTGTTTTCAGTTTATTTTGGACCGTAGGTCAGACATCGCGATAAATTTTGCCAAGACAATCCTTACGGCAAAGCCGTAAGGATTGTCTTTGAGGTCGGAGCACCTGAAAGCTATCGGTCTACCATGTATTACTATTAAGTATAAAGCTACTGAGGATTTATAGACATCGACGAGAAAAATGATTTAATTTCTCAAGAACTTTCATTGTACTTGCCCTAATAGAAAATCGACAAATGCTGTTAACTGTAAAGTTAATTCTAGAGATTTAAAGACAATGTTAAGAACAGATAAGTAAATAATTTTAAATTAAGTATTAATACTACTTAGGAAACTCAAAAGACATTTTATAATTAAAATGTAATTATTTACGTACGCACATTTGTAATGTTTGCAAACCGAGACGAAAACTGAAAGTTCGAGCGGAGCTCGGAGCATCTGATCGAGCAACATCTCGGTCTACCAGGTACTCCAATACTATTAAACGAGCTAAAATTGTATGTATGTATTTTCTTGAAAACTGCTTTAATGTGCCGGGCGATATTTGCAGGATTTCAAGAGTGCGGTGCGAACAATCGATTTAGATAGATCTCAAGTTAAAAAAAAATCATTTTATACGTTTTTTCCAGCATTGTGAAATGATAGTTTGCTGTAATGACGATCTTTGACGAGTTAGTTTTACCTTTGGCGACACGATGGGGTTTATCTCGTATCTATCGAATACGATTAAACGAGTTAAAATTGTATGTTTATTTGTAAGAGAAGAAAAAAAACTACTTGACTCAGTGAAGTGATATTAGTGCAGTAAAGTCCCGATAACAACGTCCGCAAAAAAAATTTTTTCGTCCCCTGTTCCATGAGGCACCATTTTTGAGAAAATGAGGCCGAAGTAAAACGAAAAATTTTAAAAGTTTATTTATTTTTGTTGGGAAATATAGTTATTTGTAATTCATATGACTTTTTAAGAACTTAAATGAATTTGAAACAAAAGAAAAATCTTCTGGAGCTGTTCCCGCTACAGTGTCCAACAATAATCCGCTCATCTTCTCATTCCATTTGTCACTATACCTTTTCTCAATTCCGACTATATTCTGATAGAAACGTTCCCCTTGTTCATCTGATACTGCGCCCAGGTTGGAAGGAAAATATCCAAAATGGGAGTGCATAAAATGAATTTTTAGCAACATATTACAACCTAGCGCCGGAAAGCAATTCTTCAACAATCGTTTCTGAGTTTCTTGATCTATTGTTTCCCAAAAAATTGTGACACACATTTTCAAAAACAGTCCAAGCTCCTTTTTCCATTTTGTTGAAACATCCTTTGAAGGTAGAATCCTTGAAAAGGCTTCCAATTTGACACAACAAAATGATTTAATCATTTAAATAATAACTTTAATCTTAGCATCGCTGAATTTATTAAACTTTCGTTCCAAATACAAGCAACCTTCTCCTAACTTGATATGAAGGGACAGGAGTAAGACTTTGTTTTTTCTACCAAAGAGGGATTGATAATGTTCTCCTCTGACCAGTTGTGTTGGTGCGGTCTGGCCATTTTTTCACTGTGTAGTGGTCCCTTCCATCTGTACTCGTGGTACTTGATTTTCTGAGGCAGTCTTCTCATCGTAGGTTTCGCTATAATTCCTACATTCTTCATTCCTACATCCCTTGATCTTCATCCAGCCGCGGAGAATTTATAAGATCAATCTATACAATACTATACAAACCCAAATACTTTTTCTAATTAGTAAATAACTAACAAACATACTACTAATATGTTCTCAAAAATACATCACACATCATTTTAATTAATTGAGTTGGTAAAAAGATTAGAACTAATTCAATTATTCGATCATTGTGTCAACCATAACTATTTCACATTCAATGTCAAATTTATTTACAAAAAGATTTAGGTTTGATTTAGGTTTGAAGATTGTGTTCGGTTTCGTTACGTTGATAACATTTTACTTTTTTACATTTTAATGTGCACCCCAAAATCAAAGTGCCATTAGAAACAGAAGAAAACTAAAAAGGAGATCTATTAACTTTTCGGATTTAAATATAACAATTAATGCACTAAACTAATTTGAATGTTCTATATGAATAGCAAACTTCATTGATCTCTTCTTACCTCTGTATCATCCTGTGAAAAAAAAAACAATATAAAGTAAGAATATAAGTAATTCATCTGGCTAATGCACAAGCTCAGTTCTTAAGCATGAGTGTAGCCTTGAGAACGGTTTATGAATACGGGACTAAATGAATTCACAAGTTGGATGAAAGTCACTGAATAAGCAACCAAACAAGAATCTTCAACGTTAGCTACTAATAGTATCCATTGTGATTGAATAAAATGGAACAGCATTAATTCTTTGGATAATTATTAAATTAGATCCTAGCACAGTAATTACTTCGTTTTGAATTTGGTGAGATAGATATTTATGTGAACATTTGGGTTGTGATAATACTTGTTTCAAAATATTGTCATATTTTGCCAATAAAGTTATCATATATAAAAAATTGCCACTATGCCTGTTGTCTTGATTAATATGTTAACGATGGTCATGAAAAGCTAACATTGATTTGCAAAGCATTAATGTAACATTAAACACTCTCTCAAGAGTCTCAAGTACTTTTCACCAAAAATCCGAACCCACCACGAGAAAGCTTGTCCTTTGCCGCATCTAAAAGTGAGTTTTCGACGGTCGACTACCCAGTAATTACTGCAGAAAAAAATTGTTCTTACAGAATACATCTGTCCACGAAATATCTCTGCAGCATATTCATTCAGCATTAACTTGACCACTAATAATTGATTGGACTTTTTTTGTAAAGTGAAATTAATAATGAGATTATTTCTGGCGAAATGTGTTGCATCGTAAAATCGATGTAATAATCAAAGCAGCTAAGTACCGTTGCAGCAAACTAACAGAATTTACCGATTTAAAAAATTTCTTTTTAGAAGTTATGGCCCATCTAAGTAGATTTTCTCATCGAACTCTAAAACAAAACTTTTTTAATCCCTTTTCATATTATAATATTGGTGGTGCCATTGTGTGGTCAACGGTCAAACTATCGTTACAGCATCGTCCTGCAGCAAAATGTAACAACATTTATCGATTTGGTTTTAGGTTATGTAACGAAAATTATAATGAGGTTTTGCGAAGTTATGACCTACCTAAGACTATTTGGCAATTTTCTTGTTGGCCCGATTTTCTAAGATGGGCGTTTCAACGATCGTAAATACTTTTAAAAACGTTTTAAGGAATAAATTGCTAGAGCTCCTCGCAAATGTTCTACTAAATAGGCTACAGAACATGCGGCACAACAAGGTGGTACCCTCTCACTTCGCTGTAGAAGTAAAACAATTGCTCAATCAGGTATTTCCTCAGAAGCGTATCGGGCAAGGTGGGCCAATAAGTTGGCCGCCTTGTTCTCCTGGTAGACCTTTCGATACATTTCGACTTTTCCCTAAGGAATGCTTCAGAACGTGCACGAACATAGTCGGTGCAGAATTGAGGTGTTCCTTGAGCAACACGAGCAACATTTCGAACACTTGTTGCAGTTAATTCTTTAGCTAATCTTTTTATACATAATATTGAAGAACAGGACTTTTTTTGAGTCTGTGATATTAATTATGTTTTTGATACTCCTGGAACTATCAACTTTACGTATAAGGAATGATAGAAAATTAAAAGAACAGCAAATTGTGCGTAGGATAACATAAAAGATACAGGATATCCAATTTAAAATAATAGATATTTTCACGTTTGAATATGCCAAAAAAAGGATAGTAACAGAAAACACCTATATAAAAAATCGCTCATTCCAAATTAGAAGATAGAATACCTACACACTGGCTATTAATTGCACTATAAAACGCTATCGCATATTTCAGGATAAAAAAAATCAATATATCTCGAAAACCTATTTCTCCCCAAAATTAACAGATTTGTAGCCCCCATCGTTTTCGAGAAATATCGATTTTTTTTTTGAAAAAAATGCAAATTCCAGCCGCGAACAAGGGAATTTTAAAACTTTCTTGATGCTGTCGAATTGTACCCTTTTTGTACCCATTTGTACCCCAAATTAAAAGATGGGGTCAAATCCATTTTAAGAAAAAAAGTTACATTGTTCCAAATGTAATTTTTTGCAAAAAATAAATGTGCTTCTAAACGGTGCAACTTATGTATGTTGAAGAAAATCGACCATAAATCCAGAACGCATTTAAAAATGTAATAATACACAGGTGTTACATTTAAAAAACTGAAGTTGCGTAGTGTCTTGAAGAAATGGGACACCCCGTATACATGAAAATACTTCTAGAAGAGAGAGACTGAAACCATGCAACTTTTATTTGAAACTTTTTTACCTAAAATGATTAGAAATGGAAGATGTGTGGATCTCAGACTCACGGACAGACAGACAGACAGACAGAGAGACAAACGGACAGACGGACAGACGGATGGACAGTCGGACTGGAATTCAGGCTAGAATTTCATTTTTTTCAAAAATAAAAAAATCGATAAATATGGGAAACAGTGGGGTACAAATCTTTTAATTTGGGGTAGAAATGGATACAAAAAGAGTACAATTCGATAGCACTAGTAAAGTTTTAAAATTCGTTTGTCCGTGGCTGGAATTTCATTTTTTTTTAAATAAAAAATCGGTAAATATGGAAAACGGTGGGGGTACAAATTTAATTTGGGGTACAAATAGGTACAAAAAGGGTACAATTCGGTGGCATCAAGGAAGATTGTAAATCCCCTTGGTTCATGGCTGGAATTTCATTTTTTTAATATAAAAATCGATAAATATGAAAAACGGTGGGGGTACAAATCTTTTAATTTGGGATAGAAATGAATACCAAAAGAGTACAATTCGATAGCACTAGGAAAGTTTTAAAATTCCTTTGTCCGTGGCTGGAATTTCATTTTTTTAATGTTTACAAGAACAGTACAATCGATGGCCACAATATAGACAAATAAGTAAAAAAATAGTACATAATTTGGTGTCATCAAGGAAGTTTGTAAATCCCTTTGGTTGATGGCTGAAATTTAATTTTTTTCAAATAATAAAATCGATAAATATGGAAAACGGTGGGGGTACAAATTTAATTTGGGGTACAAATAGGTACAAAAAGAGTACAATTCGGTGGCATCTAGGAAGATTGTAAATCCCCTTGGTTCATGGCTGGAATTTAATTTTTTTAATATAAAAATCGATAAATATGGAAAACGGTGGGGATACAAATCTTTTAATTGGGGTAGAAATGGATACAAAAAGAGTACAATTCGATAGCACTAGGAAAGTTTTAAAATTCCTTTGTCCGAGGCTGGAATTTCATTTTTTTTGTAATGTTTACAAGAACAGTACAATCGATGGCCCCAAGATAGACAAATAGGTAAAAAAAGAGTACATAATTTACATAAGTTTGTAAATCCCTTTGGTTCATGGCTGAAATTTCAATTTTTTTAAATAAAAGAATCGATAAATATGGAAAACGGTGGGGTACAAATTTAATTTGGGGTACATAGAGTATAATTCGATGGCATCAAGGAAAATTGTAAATCCTCTTGGTTGATGGCTGGAATTTCATTTTTTAATATAAAAATCGATAAATATGGAAAACGGTGGAGGTACAAATCTTTTAATTTGGGGTAGAAATGGATACAAAAAGAGTACAATTTCTAGATAAACAAATAAGTACAAAAATAGTACATAATTTGGTGGCATCAAGGAAGTTTGTAAATCCCTTTGGTTCATGGCTGAAATTTCATTCGTTTTTAAAATAAAAAAATCAATAACGGTGAATAACGGTGGGGATACAAATCTTTTAATTTGGGGTACAAATAGGTACAAAAAGAGTATAATTCGATGGCATCAAGAAAGTTTTAAAATTCCCTCGTCCGTGGATGGAATTGTTTTATTTTTTTAAATAAAAACAGGATTTGACTCAAAATTTTGTTTACTAAGGAGTTCAAGTATCGGTCGTTAAATATCTCGTAAAAAATTCCGACAGTCTCGACCTCCAACAGCTGAACGTGAAACAGGTTCCAGCCTGAATCTGTATCGACTTTTATTTTAAGAAGTGAAAGTTGAGCCGAGTTTCACGAAGGCATTGTGCCAAGTACCTACATATTGGTTAGTCGAAAAATTCACGTTACTCACATAATATTAACGTTGTATTAAGCGAGAAATAATGAATAATGCAAATTCATGATTATTTGTTAATGTATAAATAGAGTTTTAACGTTGCTTTAAATATTCTACGTCGTTGTAATAAGTACAATGTGACGATTTGGTTCAATGAAAGAAAAACATTGTATGGCATCGTGGCGTAGGCGACTCTGATCGCCGGTCGCGTCGTCCGCGGCATTCAAGGTCGCTGCGCAAGGGCAAAATTTGACCACTTTCCAGGCCCGTCTTAACTAAATTCAAGGTCGCGCCGTTGCCGATCAATAAAACAAAATACGCATAGTCCGCGCGTACCGGCCGAACCGCGAACCGGCATCAAGTCCGGGCCCCCAGACGAGACCAGAGCCGCGGCCTGCGCACCGCAAAAACAGAATAGATAAACGCTCCGCGGCGTAGGAGTCCGGTCCGGTCCGCTATCGTTTCGCCTCGCTTTTTTCGCACCGTTACACATACGGCCGCCAGTTCGAGACGGTTTCGTGCGGCGCGGCGTGCACTTTCTTCGCTTTCGCGGAACGGAGTCACGTGTCCCCCCGATGACGTCTCCCCCGAACTCCGGGCAACAACGAAAATGGCGGGAAAACTAACAGTTTCGACGGCGGCGTAGGTCCGCCTTCGTCGTTCGGCAACGGTTGCCGCCGCGTTTGCCGTGCGATTTAATTCGACACGTAAACGGGACGGTCGCCCGGATAAGTATTTCGCGTTGTAAAAGATAAAATTTAGCGGAGGGTTTACGCAAGCGCGGTCGCCGCGAGAGCGAAAACCTAGACCTAGGCATCCAAAACAAGTGATATACTCCGGTGAATCGGTGTATCGCCCCCCGGAAAAAGTCGAATTACTCCAAAAACAAAAACTCCAGTGATATGTTTCACGTCTCCCGTGCAGTGCGGGATTACAGTGATCAGTTCGATGTAGATAACTCGTCGTGTCACACTCCGCAATTGTCGTTTTCAATCGGTAAGTATCCCGGCGTAGTTTTCGTTTGTTTTGCGAGGACATGACCCGCTTGATTGTCACAATAGTCGGCTCTAATTGGTTCCCGTGGGGAAAAAACAATTGCCATCGTTCGCGGTTGAGAGCGGCGAGATTTTTTCCCTCTGCGATTATTTTCTCCTCTTGAACGTACGTATTTTTTGTGCGCGGAAACGGCGGCGACGTGTTATTGTTTTAAGTGGTACACGTTAGCCATGTTCGCGAGTCACCTCGCGCTGTCCGATTTTTCGAAACCACTTACGCTAGTTTTCGTCAGTCTTACGCGATGTTTACACAAACGTTCGCTCCTTGTTGACATTACGCATTCTGAACGTGAAACGTAATAAACCGAAAACGGATGGCATCAACAGATATTTTATTGGCGAAATAATGTCACCGCGAAACGAAAGGGAAAATTGTATTGATTTTTACCCCCCCGTCAAGGTAGCCCTGAATGTCAACCATTGTGTTCTTGTGAAATTTAAATTAAAACAAAATCCGCCCGCTCCCGTTTAAAATCCTAACTAACTAAACGTTATCGCAATTGCTTATCAATTTTCCAACCGAAGTCCCGAAAGTAAACAACGGACTCGATTACCCGACAAAGATAACCTAATTCTGGTTAACGCGTGAAGGACAGAAAATAAAGGACAGGTGTCCTAAAGAGCACAGGTGGCGGTCATCGGTGAACTTGAAATATCAGAAGTTTCTCCGTGCAAAGCGGAGAAATTTCGCCACCGCCAAAAGATGGCGCCATCGTTACCTTTCTCAATGTTTTCCTGCCATCGCTGATAATGGCAATTAGACAGTCCATTAAGGTAATTATTAATTAAGAAAACACTACAATAGCGATTACAGTTATTGTAATGTATAATTTGTTCTACGCCTATTAGAAAACGACACTGGTCACGTGATAAATGAGTAAATTGAATAGTAAAACGCGTACGTGGATTTTGAGCAAAGAAAAAATTTGAAAGAATGGCGCAGTACCTAAAAACAATACGTAAGTAAAAGTACCCACTAAACTTGATTGATTATAGAAATTGGTTCATTCGATGGTCCAATTATTAATAATAGTTCCTTTGCGCCAAAATAAGCCGATTTAAACTAACTTTAAGTTATAGATCTACATACACATATAGGGGGACGTGATAAAACTAAATGGGGGGCGCGAGTATATGGAGAAAAAATGAGAAAAAATATGATTAAAAAGTCTATTTAATTTACTGAAAGAAAAACAACAAAATACATTCTGACACAATAAAAAATAAAATACACGTTTACACTGATATAATACACTTATAAATAAGATTGTATCAGTAGTGCACAATGTATTTAATAATTAACTTATCAATATTAAATAAAAAACGAGAGACTCCCTTGGGCCTGTCTTGCAGAGCAAGGTTTTTCGAAAGAAGGTTTAATATTAGAAATTGACACTCTATGCTCTCTTTCTATATTTAGCTGAGATATATATTTTGTCTTCAAAGCAGCCACCGTAGAAAATCCGGTTTCGCAAAGGTAGGACGTTGAAGATTGTAATAGTATACGAAATGCTCTTCTTTTCTGTGCAGAAAACTCATCATCCAACCCTAAATCGTCTTTTGATTTCGCCACTTGCCGTGAAGTCTATAAAGATTTCTTCGTCGGCAGTTGAGAGACCTTCGGGAATATTTTGAAATGGGTCCCTAACTCACTCGTAACTTGCTATCAAGTTGAAGTCAGCAAGAAAATACTTTTTAAAATTGTTTGCCAGCATGGTTAAATGATTTTCAATGGTTACAATAACAACCTCCACATGTTGTTCTTCAGTGTTGTAAGTTTTAACTATTTTGATGATATAAAGTTTGCTGTTTTTTAACGTAAATTTTGAATGTTGAATGAATGAATGAATTTTGAATCTTCATAGATGGCGCTGCGAGCGCTATCAACTTTGCAATTTCAAATTGCAAAGGGGGTCTTGTGACACATCATTGTAACGGTCTTTCAATTGTCTATTCAACAGTGGCTGTAGTTTTCAATTCTATCAATCCGTTATGAAGTTTCAATCACTTAAATGCGGCTTCGGGGGCACGCGTATAATTTGTGGTTTAACGCTGCATAGTCAAGGTAGGAACATGAAACCAAAGCAATATCAAGTGGTATCAAGTTTGCTGTTTTTAACGTAAGTTTAGATTTTTCTACTAATTCTTTTAGATATTTTCGGCAGATAAGATTTTCAGGATAACTCTCAATAAACACCCGCTCCGCATGATGTAAATTACGCCCGGCCTCAGCGCAAATGAAGATTGCTTCTATTTTCTCTTCTATTGGGCGGGAGCGAACCATCTTTTTCAAGTAAATGAAAATTGCACAAACGACAAGCAACACTGATAGTATTCGCACAACACACGAATGAGACTCTGTAGCTTGCCTTAGCAATAAATGAACCATTTCCCTTGGACTAGGCGGGGGAAAGGGTTGGCAGGTACTGCAATAAACTAATGAGAAGGAGTTTTCGAGAAGGCCACCTACAAAGAATTTTTCTTTGCCGGTGAGCAAATGACACAGAGGGGCCTTTCTTCTCCATTTACTTCAGTGCTGGTAAACCCAAAATTTAAATATTCTTGAGAATATTTTCTTGATTTTATCTTCGGAACCACTGTCCTCTGTGCACTTGTTGATGCTTCACTATCGGCTAATGCTCGCTTACGCCCACTTAAAAATTGATCCATGATTCTGTATACATACACTGTATAATTCTACTGCTACTCGAATATCGTGAATTGCAGATAACACGCAAATTACGACATACACATTCACGGTAGAGATAGAAGGATCGACTCGACAGAGACTGGCTAGAACTGAACGAGATGCAGCATTTATACACGCCGCACAGACGGCGTCTAGAATGTTCGCAGCCGCGGGAAGTGGAAGGACAAGGTGGGAAAAGACAAGGGTGTGCTACAAGACGGTCTACTTTGCGGCCATTCTGCGCATGACGTCACTCTCGACGCTCAAGACCTGGTCTAACGCTTCTGGCCACTTGCTCTTTCACAGAATGTCACTTTATGAGGCAATCTAGATCTAGTTACTTGATCTATGCATTAATTTATTTTTAATATTGATAAGTACAGTTGATATATGCATTATGTGTTGTTGGGTTCAGCTGGTTTTAAATAAATCTCGGGTGATAATTTAAAAAAAAATGAGAAAATTTTGTATGCTAACGTTTATTACAATAGATTTCAGTACAACAATAATTTTTAAGGTTTGTTATCAAGGTCGTAGTGTAGCTTAGCGTCAAAATACAATTAAATTAAATTAAATAGAAACTAATATTACAATTACAGCACGATATCAGTGAACATTATTGTGAGGGGGGGGGGGGGTTCGATGAGAATTGTGATTGATTGGGTCTCAAGTACTAAAAGGTTGAGAAACACTGACATACACCATAGTTCTACAGTTCTTGATGTTTTGTAACAATAGTTCTGTCTAAATTACCTAAATAAACATTGTTTAAAAAATGAGATGTACAGTTCCAGCCAGCAGCTAATTTGTTTATAATTGTTTATAGCGTATAACTGCCAAAATTTGCTATGCTATCATAATATTCACTTCCTCTAATACTCATAATCGCCAACGTTCTGGCTAGTGGCTAATTTGTTTATAGGCCATGACCGCCTAAATTTGATATGCGTTCCTATCAAATGTTCTGCATGTATATGGGCACTAGAGTGGTCACAAGCTATACGGGAAATTTTTTTTCGGCTTACCTTCGGAGGTACTCTCCTAAACGTTGCCAATTGGTTAGAAAATGAGATTGTTTCAGCTCAATTGGATAACGTTAACCCGTGCCTCATCGAGGTTGAAGTCTTGAAAATATGTGATTTTTTGCGAAAAATCGCAGTTTTTCCTTCATAAAGTGAAAACTATTTATCCTAGCAACCTGATTTTGTCCGACCTGTATCATTTCATAGAAAATGTTGTTGCCTTGGACTTTTACTCTCATCAATTTTTTGCTAAAAGATTTAATGTAATTTAGCATTTTTCAGGTCAGCTAATGATCCATATCCTCAAAATCGGCCTAGTAATTAGAAAATGGCAACAGAAACAATTGAATTACTTTTGACCATTTTTTTGTATTATTTCCATTAAAAGATATGAAAATGATCAATTTTTGTAACTTTATAAATATGTTCACTAATTATAGTTCATTAATAGGTATCTAGTGCTACCCCTCAAAAAGAAGAGTCTCGTCGATTTGTATTGTAGTTGAAGTATGTACATTCAAAACGGACCTCTGAAAGTCTCATTTTTGTTACAACGTTGTTATTGTTACCTGGTATTGTTAAGAACTCTATTTTTAGCATGTAGAGAGGGTGGTGGTTTTGATTAGTTGTGGGGGTGAGCAGTTGATACTCCTTTTGTGGGGATGAGCACTCCTATGAACAGTTGATAGGAGTTCCTCAGCTTGAAAATAGTATGGGAATTACTCAGGCAAAAGCTGCATTGTCAGCAGTTGGAGAGTGGGGGGAGGGGGGAGGGGTCATTTTGGAAAATCCAGGCAATGTGTTTTGATACCACTGCACTGCAGTAAACACTCGCCGCATCAGAGGAACGTGTGTTTTGCTACAGCAATTATTAGAGCAAAATCTTCTGTATATACCATGTCGCCACCATATTTTAAAAGCAGTTTTTGATTGTAAATTGGGCACAACCACTGGCTCTCAGCCAGGATATTAAAAAAAGGCAGACTGGGTTGTCTAAGCTGGATAAGATAAAACTGTTAAAATTAAAATTTTTATATAAGATTTTAAAGTGTTTGTGTCGTCCCTTTAATTTCTCGCCTTTTGTTCTACTGTTTTGTTAACGAATGCTGCCAACGTCTTCTACTTATGCCGTCACCTATGATGTTTTAATAATGACTATAAAGGACTGAAGATGAACTTGTAAGTTCAAAACCGGTTTCCTTGTAAATCAATAAAGGCAAATAAAACAAGTTCTCTACTCGTTTTTCTTAAGATAAAACTGGTATTGTAGATAAAAATATTAGATATAGAATACGTAATTCAGACCAAATTTCAAGTTTTCTTATCGAACAACTAAAAGACCAACACCCCAGGGATGATTATAAAGAATTTATCCAACTTTGTTTAATTTTTATTGCACGTCAGATGGATGGCAAAGACCATTTATTCTCTCAAAATATATCTCTTCAGGGATGAATTTTCATTAACAGATTTAGAAAAAAAAAGGTATTAGAGACATTTGTTTATTTATAATCAATATTTATGTAAAAGCGTGATTCACCGCCCCCAAATCCACTTTAGATCCCAACCAAGACCTACAATTATTAAAATCATTTGTTGACTACAGAAAAATTGATAAATATTTTAATTTTTCGATGATACTTTGGAAAAAAATGTCAAAATAAGCATAGCTGTAAAATTAATGTCCTTTGAAGAAGAAGATGTGCTGATGATGATAGGGATGTAAGAGCAACAATAGGTCTCAAAAGAGTGGATCATTTATTGGACAAAGAAGTCGATTTTTTGGTTCTCTTCAAACTATATTTTTTAAAGAGATTTGAAATTAATATAAAATTTTTAAATACGGATCGCATTGTGATCAGTATGGTGTGAAAATGAACATTATTTGAAAGGCAAAAAAAAATAGTGAACGGTTTTAAGATTGTCAATGACACAGCTGAAGGGAGAATAAAATTAATCCAAGACTTTGAATCCAATTCCTGGTTAACGAAAGACGAAGAACAACGGCAGTTTCTGTTACAAGTTGTACATATTTTAGTGTAGAAATTTTTTTCCTGGTTGTTCAAAAGCCACCTTATCAAGGGTATTACCACCTTAATGTGATAATTGTAAATAATAACATTTTATTTTCTTTATAATGTTTCCTTTTTTATAATGCAACTTTAGTAATACAATGCAATTGAACATTTGTTTTTATTTTTATACTTTCTTTGCTCTTTTTTTCTCCTAATGCCTTCATTTTCAATTTGGATTTTGCTCATTTACTTTCGAAAACACTTAACTAAACCATTTTTTATGTACAAAATGAAAAATAAAAAAGCGTATTCTGGAAAATAGATGCAATTGAATGTTGCAATGTTTTTACGCATTTTCATATCAATTTTGAGTATACGGATCACGACCTAACTTGAAAAATGATAAATATCATCAAATCTAAGTTTTAGCAAAAAATGGATGAGAGTAAAACTTCAAGGCGAAAACATTTTTTATGAAATGAGACCAGAATCAGGTTTCTAGGACGAATTATTTTCATGTTATGAAGGGAAAACTGCAATTTTTTTGCAAGAAATCGCGATTTTTCATAACTTCAACCTGGACCCGGCACGGGCTAACGTTATCCAATTGAGCAGAAACTTTGCCAATCTCATTTTCTAGCAAATTGGCAACTTTTAGAGAGGTGCCCCAGAAAAAAATCGAACATTGATTTCATGTGACCACCTCCCTAATGGGCACATAAATGAAAATATATTAAATAGAAAAACGAAATTAACGTGAATGTTGCGATTTTGTGCTCATAAAAACCCAGAATAGTTAATGTAGGCAATATTAAAATTGACAATTATGAAGAAAGTAGCTTTTGCTGGGAACTCTCCATTAATATTGTTTTTTTTAAATCTATGTCGATGAATCAAATAGAAATTTTAATAATAAAATCAATTGATAAAATTCTGTCAAGTCGTAAAAATAAGAAATAACGTTAACCATTTTTCCAATCCCAGAAAAATAAAAAAAAACTTTTTTATTTTTAAAAATTCACACCAATTTCCTTTACAGATTGGCCGACTTGCACCTCTAGAAAATGTATGTTTAACTTGTGGAATTGAATGAAATAAAAATTAATAAATTTGTATATTTCATAAGATTAATCACACCTCTAGTGATCATAGCGAATCTCTGATGAGATACTGATGAGTATCCTTGTTCGTTATTATGGTTGGAGTTGCTTAGGGAATGCGTTTATTGCACGAGCTCACAGGAGAATGCA
The DNA here is from genome assembly GCA_033557515.1 of Diorygopyx duplodentatus. Classification (NCBI taxonomy): domain Eukaryota; kingdom Metazoa; phylum Arthropoda; class Insecta; order Coleoptera; family Scarabaeidae; genus Diorygopyx; species Diorygopyx duplodentatus. Next base: position 21,570 of record JAWQRJ010000167.1, read on the forward strand.
AAGCACATGAAAATTGTCGAAATACATACATTTGTGCAACTATGTTTATCTATCTACATATAGTTATATTCTTGCGGGAAATACTTTCGCTGGCATGCGATCAGATGTACCCACATACTTTCAACAGAAACTGTGCAGTAGTCATTGTTATGGTGAAGGATTTTAACATCACGCTATTTAATAAAGTAAATGTTCAGGAAATATAATTGCTGCCTGTACGGCTACCAATGCAATATTAATATTACGATAAGCTTTGGATTTTTCTTAGGTTCCTTTTTATTGGGTTTTTGCAGTTTATTTCTATGAATGAAAGGGAAAACACACGTAAGTGCGTTTCTACTTCGTCATAGTTTAAATTGTCTGACGTCGCATGAGTTTCATAATCATTCTTTTAAATTGCATATATGATGTTAACTTAAAAAGTTGTAACATTTTGATATAGATAATACGAAGTTAGAAACACTATTAACAAAATTAAAAACTATAACTAACTAATAACGTGTAGGTTTATACAGGGTCTTCATTAATGATTGTAAGCCACGTGACTACCTACGGCATAAGTGTATATTGAGTTGCATAAAATATTTAGGGATTTTTATCCAATTTTTGGTGATTTGTCAATAGCGCACATTTTCTTGTTTATATCTAATTTTTGTGAAAGGAGATATTAAAATACAAAAAGTGATTTCACACACACACACAATATATCTTGTTAGTATCCTAAAAATAGAGATGCACCACAATTTTTAATTTACAAACGCACAAATATCTACTACTGATTTAGATACATATTTTGAATATAAATGGCAGAAAAATACGATAAATTTTTTATATAACATTTATTACATATTTAAATCAAAATAAACTTTGTTGTCTAGTAATGGATGAGACAAAACTTTTCGCGAGAATGCGAGACTTCACGCAAGACGCTCTCTCGTCCATCACTATTGTTGTCTAACACAGTAAGACGTAGAATAGGCCATATACAATTTTTAAAATAGATTAGTATACGTTTATAAAATAATTGTGTGATGCTAGTAGTAATTACTATAAATGAATAAAACTGAAATACATCTAATACTATTAAACGAGCTAAAATTGTATATTTATTTATTTATTTGTCGGCATCGTCTCGAGAATGAAAGCATTACCGTAGATCATATTTACAGGATTCCAGTACGAGGAATCGATTGAGATAGGTCTTAACTTTAAGGTCTGAGGTACGCTTTAAGGTGTAAAATGTTGTTTGCTCATTATAAAGCTTGCAGACCTAGAGAGCCATCTGTGAGCAAACTTGGTAGAACGTACCCACCTCGTCTGTTAATTTCACGTTTTGTCTACCCTGGGTCTGCCCTAGAGTATTAGAGTACCCTGGGTACTCTATCTAATATTATTAAACAAGTTAATCTTGTATGTATGTATTTTCTGATCTCGAAAACGGCTTTTATGTGCCGGTCGATATTTGCAGGATATCAAGAGTGCAGTGCGAGAAATCGATTTAGATAGACCTCACGTTTCAAAACAGTAATTAACTATCTGAAATAGTAGTTTGCTGTAATGAGAACCTTTCACGAGTTAGTTTGACCTTTGACCCTTGAACCGAGCGAGCTCGGTCTACCAGGTACTACAAATGAAGCTACAGCACTACAGTACTACAGCAGTTTTTTAAATGAAAAATCGCTATATATTCAAATTGATATTTAATTAAAAAAAAACTTCTCATTCAAGATACAGAAACTGGATTTGATAAAAGTTTACACTACTTCCACTTTATTTTTAGTGTTAATTGCAAGAATTTTAACTTACATCGCATGTCCTTTACTCATTTTACTTGACTTATATTTGAAAGAAATGAAAATAAGTGCTGCGAAAGTTTTTTTGGAGCTTGCTGCATACTTTCTGTATTTATATACTTTCTAGAACTCTTTGAGGGCAAACTGCTATTCTGCCATTCTTGTGTGACACTTTTAAGTACCTAAAGCACTTACAAACGGTTGAATTTATGGAAGTGCATCTGCTTGTTAGCATTCAATATCCATTGCTTGGTCTTAGTTCGGGGTAGTTCAAGATTAAGTTCGCGAATTATTTTGGGGACAGTGTATAGTGTGCGTGTCACCAAAATATAAGTAACCCAGAAATAAATAACCTATATAGGTCTATAACATTTACTTCACAAATTGAAAATTTGTGAAGTAAAATTGAAACCAATTTCATTTGATATCATGTTTGATACCTTCTGGTTTGGGAGACATCAATTGGGAGACATTTGAAAAAGACATCATTGTTTGTCTGTACATATATGCGTATGCCTCGGCCAAGGATTATACAGTATGGTGAAATTCACGTCCCGAATAGGTTATCTGGGTTATTGAAATGACAGTTCTATATAAACAAAACTCACTGTTTTGCTTGTAGCCTTAACAAACATTTTAAGTAAGATAACAGAAACCAATCTATGGATGGATTAATACTAGTTTATCTCAAATACTTAACCAATTTCTGTATGGCGATAGAAGGAATGTCAACAACTTTCCATTTTAAATCCGATGTGTAATACACTTTCTAATAGAAAAGCAAAAAATTATATGTAATAAGAATTATTCTCTCAGTGCTAAAATTTAAGTCTGTATGAGAAAACAGGGAAGTCGGTAAAGGGAATCAACTGCTGCGGTGATGGAATGTAGTGAGGCACCACCACGATGTAACGAACTTAGAACGGTGCTCCGCAAGCCACCAAAGCACTCAAGATTCAATAGTTTAGTGGCCATGACAAATTCCAAATAGCATATGCACATTTCCGAAGTATTGTATTACCATTAACAAGCACAACCACAACCATTAACAAATCCAGTCATCTCATCCAGATATACAAATTTCCACGTTTTCTTTCTCCAATTCTTCACATACTCAACCCAACTCAACACGCTAAAACAAAACAATATTAATCGTAAATTATTATTTTTATTGAACGCTTCAGCTGGTGTTAAATTGTGTACCTATGTCGAATCGAAAAGAAAGTCAAAACAACATCGTTAATGTAGTCTTGTTTTCTGTGACTTGTCTTTTCCACCCGATAACTTTAATTTAATATAAGAACACCTCGTTCACGGCGTTCAGTGGTAGAAATAGACCTCCATTATCTCTTTTTGCCTCAAAATAACCTATTAAATATTAAACCACATAACGAACATTTTACTTTGCAAAGAGAGAGGCTTCGGCATTTTAGCAAAAAAAAAAAGTAATTTATGATTAATCAGTCGATACATCGCTAAATTCAGTTAGCACAGTTTAATTTTTAGAGCAATGTGTGTGTAATTACTTACCAGAATTAATTTTCAGAGTAAAAGAGCCGAAATAGGTGAACCAGCTAACAAAATCTCTTTTGATGATATTCCGTTATAGAGGTACATCCACTATGACGTATCGTCGGTTTAATATATGCTGGCTTAATACGTAATGACTTTTTTGTCTGATATAAAGTTTTATTGTGAATAATAAGCGACAAATTCTTGGGTAAAATTTTATGTACGTTTGCAATAGACTTTTGGAGAAATTATAAGAAAAAATGTCATAGCCATTTCACTTTTTGAGATGACATTGTTGAGATGAGTTTTTAGGATCTTCGGTAATTCTGGTTATGTTAGACATGTAATGGGTGACGCTTTAACATCTGACAAATTAAGAATTAGATAATTTTTTTGAAATACCAGCAGATTTTTTGTTTTTTCTTCAAAAATTAGGAAATAATGAAAATGAAGGAATTCATTTTAGAACTAAACAAACGTCAACTTGAGAAAATCGTAATAAAAATATTCTCAACATGAGATAATATTAATTAGGTACAATGTAAATAAAAAAAATTTATACATTAGGCCAGTGGTTTCCAACCTGTGGGGCGCCCCCCTTATGGGGCATAAAATTGTTGGAAGGGGGGCATGCAGCTGTTACCAAAATATCATATTTGAATACACCGAACAAAAAAAATCCATTTGCAGATAATACGGTGGGAAGAATTTCCGATATTTCTGAAGATCTTTGCGATCAATTAATAGAAAAACTAAAACTATCTTATTTCGTGTTGCAAGTAGATGAAGCAACAGATGTACTTAAAGATGAACATTTGATTACATATGTAAGATATGTTGTCCAAACTGATGTTAGAGAAGATATGTTATTCTGTAAACTTATTGAAAGCAATTCTACAGCAAGCGAAGTTTTTAATATAATTGATAATTTCTTTAATGTAAATGACATTCCGTGGGAAAACTCTATTGAGCTATGCGCAGATGGAGGTC
>JAWQRJ010000168.1:0-25856 GCA_033557515.1 Diorygopyx duplodentatus
TGTATTAATCTATTCTATTATTAATACATAATTTATTTTACATCGAAAGAAAGTTAAAAGAACAAGCTTTCTGACAGTTCATAATACGTTTTATAACAAAAGATTAAAATAAACAAAAACTCTCTTTGAAAATTCTGTTTTCGATAATCTCATATAAGCATCAAAATTCTACTATTAAATCTCTCCCTAGCATAACTTTGGAATAACTTAATCTATTCCAATTTACTTTACATAGAAATAAAGCTAAAAAACAAGCTTTCTGACAGTTCATAACACGTTTCATAACAAAAGATTAAAATAAACAAAATCCCTCTTTGAAAATTCTATTTTTAATAATTTCATATAAGCATCAAAATTGTACTATCATGTCTCCCATAATCTTGTCTCTGCGTAACTTTGGATCAAATTAAGCTATCCGAATTTATTTTACATAGAAAGAACGCTAAAAGAACAAGCTTTCCAACAGTTCATAACACGTTTTATAACAGAAAATTAATATAAGCAAAAACCTTGTTTGAAGATTATGTTCTCAAAATTCTTATATGAGCATAAAAATTGTATTATCTCTCCCTGTCTCTCCCTGTCATAACTTTGGAACAAATCAACCTAGTCTAATTTATTGTACATCAAAAGAATAAGTCTTGTAATAAACTTTAATACGATTAACGAATAAAATCACGAATAAACAAACGCTTGATTTGAAAATTGTGTTTTTGAAAATCATCAATAGGTATCAAAATTGTACTATCACGTCTCTCCCTAGCATAACTTTTAAACAAATAGACCTATTCTAATTTGTTTTACATCGAAAGAAAGCTAAAAGAATAAGTTTTCCGACAGTTCATAATCCGTTTTATAACAAAAGATTAAAATAAGCAAAATGCTTGTTGGAAAATTCTGTTTTCGATAATCTTATATAAACATCAAAATTATACTATCAGGTCGCTCCCTAGCATAACTTTGGAATAAATTAATCTATTCCAATTTATTTCACATCGAAAGAGTGCTAAAAGAACAAGCTTTCAAGTGGTGAATTTGCAAACCAAAAATTGTCGTTTAAAAATTATCTCCAAATCGACAAGCCTCTTCTAAACCATGTTTAATAGTTGTGCGTTCTGAAATCCTCGGTAAATCTGCTGCAGATAAAATGAAAAATGTGCCGCTTTCTAAGGATACTATTCAACGTAGAATTAACGAATTAGCAACTGATGTTGAAGACCAAGTAATCAAAAAAATAAGAAAATCACTGTTCGCAACTCAAACGGATGAATCTACTGACATATCCAATAAAGTTGTACTTTTATGTTATATTCGTTATATTGATTGCGACATCAATGATGTCAAAGAAGAATTTTTTTGTTCTATTGAACTTAGTTAAATCATTGATTAACTAAAATTAGTTGATTATAAAAGCACCTACTTATCCCCCAACCTTAATGATATAGTCTATGTTATAAAAATGTTAATAAGAATTGAAAAATTGAAAAAATGAATTGCATGGCGCTCTGATAGATTATTTTAAGAGCACAAGAACATATAATACCCTGGTTATAATACCCCCAATATACTCTGGTCTGCTAAAAGCATACTGAATCATATCACGAAAAATTGTTAAGCGAAATACTCCTGTATCTTATAAGTAATCGAACCCAATGCAGAAATAATAGTGTACCTTCTTAGTGTATTTTAGATGGAAGCTATGCCCCGACGACTTTTGCCACCTATACGTGTACACGGTGTAAACTAATTAATAAGAATCATTTGTATTTGGGACCCCAAAAACGATTCATCTCGTTCCGTTTTCCTTTCCAAAGACTACCGCGTCCGAAATCCCCATCCGTGGACTATCAATCTCGATTCCACACGCCAATTTGCGGTGCTAGGCCGAGTTTTTTGAACCGTAATTAGCGAAGGTGTGCTATCATTTACCTAATTGTAAAGGGCACTCTCGCGTCGGACGCGTTCGCGGCTCCTTGCCGAAATTTCACGAAACACCCGGTAATTTTTGGCCCTCGCCTCGCCGAGTACTTTTTTTCTGTTTTGTCAGCGAGCGGCGGTAGCGCTCCTCTCGGAGAAATGGGTGGTTTCCGAACGCGCGCAGATTAACCTTAAAGGGTGCTATCGCTGAAAGAGGTTAAATCGCTCTTTTGGCAAGTTGATTAATGCTTTTTGCCATGTACGTGGTTTTGACGGCAAAATTTTGGCCGAATTGAAATTGCATTAATAAAACAATTAAGTTTAAAAAGTAGAGTTTGGTTTTAAAACCAAAAAAAGGCATTAAAACCAAAGCAGGCTTTGACGACTTCGGGAGTAAATCTTTTTACTAATGGGCCGTTCGATTTGCAACACGGTCGATTAATGAGCGGGTAATTACGCGCAAATTTTTCACGGTTGTGGCGTAAAATACGGCGGCGGTTTCGGTCAATTTCAGACGTTCAGGATCCGCAACCGGAGATCCCTGAATTTTTCAGGATTAAACGGCGGAATTAATTCGGACGATCGCGTGACTTTGGGTGCGCGCGCTCTCCTCTCCTTTTAATAGCGATTTATTGTAGTCGGCAATTAAGCGCGCCGACTAACGTCCGATAATGGGCCTTCTACACGTGTATATTTATCTTAAACACCGTTTCAATTAAGCTTCGTATAGCGAAAGCTGCTCGATTACAGTCCCGGAGTAAGAAGCCGGAAAATTGACGAAAAAAAATGGCGTAAAAACGGCGTGCAGGGGAAATGGAGGAAATGAAAAGGTATTTTTTTTCAGGGGTATGAATTACCTTAATTATTTGAAAATGGTGTTTTCTGTTATAAAAATATCAATCCATGTTGTGTAACAATAAATATCGTTTCAGGACACAATGCTAAAACGAATCTTAGTTAAAGGGAATGGTGGAGGATTTCGTGAATTTTTGGGACTAATTAATTCAAAGTCCAATTTTTTGTTTTAAGTAAATTATTTGTCTTTGTTTATTCAATAAAATTTCTGGAAATATTTAGTAATATGAATTGAATCTTCTAAGAGGTAGGTGCATTATTGTGCTCTAAATACTTGTATTTAGACTACAATAATGTTAAAAATATCCTTTTTACTGTATAAATTAGTTGTTTTTTAAATTATAAACCACAATTACAAGATCTTGGGTTCCTGAACATAGGCGCCTGGCGGAATTTTTACCTGCTCCGGTAGTTCACTCCACCTCGTACAGAGGGCACCACTTGCCTAAAGAGGATTTAGGCAAGCAGAAAAAATTCTCTCGAAAAATAAACCCTGTCGGTTCGTAGGATCCAAGTAGTCCGACCACATCAGGCTATTACGTAATAATACCCCCGCGGTCTAATTGCTGAGCACGCAAATAACTCAAACCAACCCCTACAGCGGACGTCGGCATTTAAAGCGTCATTTATTCGGGGAGCTTCACAACCCCCAGATAATTGCGCGCCCGGACATAATTCCCTCCCTGCTAATTTATAGGGCCCACTAGCTGCGCTCTAACCAGATTCCGCTCATTATAACAATTAAAAGCGACACAGATTCCATCACATTAAAGTCATTCGCCTAAGAAATATAAAGAAATAAGTACCCTTTTTCAGCTTTCAGACACGAACAGTGCCTCAGTTTCTTTCATTGTTTTTTCATCACCATAACTTCCAGACGGCCTATTAGCCTTCTCTGTTAATATCGTCATTTCGGGAGCGACCACCGAAACGATTAAAAAGCAAACGGTATAAGAAATAATTTAAACGCGCGGTCTCCCTCTACAGTCCCGGTCCGCAATTATCATAGCCGTCGCACTATAACAGACATTCTGCTGTAATCCGCGTCGTGCTCTTTGGCATGTTTACGGTCGCATAAAGACGCCGCGCCAGCATTTCCGTAATTACAGCAAGACCCCGCTTAGCGCGGGGGATACGATCAAATAAGTTCCAGCGCTAAACGAAACAGCGTTAAACGAGGTCATCTTAACATGTAAATCATGAGGATAAGTGAAACAGAACAGAAAATAAGAAAATGTATCAGTTTTTTTTTGTTTTATTTTGTAACATTTATTGTTAAATACTTTTTTATTACATTAATTATAAACTTATTTAGTGCTAATATCGACTTTTATTCATAAAACATTCATGAAAATAAAAAAAAAGCGAGTAAAGAAGCTATGTTTGTGATGAGGAAGGTTCCTCCTCATTTGACATTTTTTGTTTTTTTCTGAAGAAGTCATCTAACATCGTTTACCTTTTCCTGTTTTGTTCAGGACGACAAACATAATTAAACGAATATAAATGATCCAGGTTTGCGGCCAAGTAAATAACTGATAAGTTTAAATTGTTTTGTGTTAAAACCAGAACTATACATCAAAAATGCATTAGAAAAACTTTAATTAGAAAAATGCTCGAAAGAATTTGTAATTTTTTTTAGCAAAGATATAGATGAAAACTTAATCCAGGAAATTGAAGAAAACAGAATAAATAGAGTAAGCTTTTTCGAATCACGTTACTTGTATATTCAGGTGTAAGAGCTTGTGGAAAGTAAAAACTATTTTTTCGAATGTTTCCTTTATTTTCCCTAATACCAGATATGTTCAAAGAAACCCAGCGGCGACCAATTATCAAAAACAACGAAAGTAAAAGTCCCACTCCGTACACGCATAGAAAATCTCCTAACGCCACTTTCGCTGCCGCCGCCGTTACCACTACCCATAAATTCTACGTTGACCGAGCTCTCGGAGCGCCGCTCAGAAGAAGAAGAAGAAAAAACGACCACATCCTGAAGATCCCGCATCTAAAGACGCGGGGCGAGCGACCTAGCGGTCGCACTCGCCGAACGGCTACCACTACTGACCTCTACAACAACTCCCAGCCGTCCCAGAAGAACTCCTCAATGACTTACGTAAGCGCCGAAAGACGGCGCAGCGAGCAAGGAGGGAAAGGGAGGCACGCACCGTCCTCTGCGGCACGCGCTGCATGCCCCCACTCCCGTCACCGTGCAACCCCCTTGGTCGAAATCTTGGTGGGGACGGCAGAGCCCGAACCTACAAAACCCTACGCACCAGACGGTCTCGCATCACTCCCGCAGTGGTTGCAGAGTTGTTCAGAGTTCGCTGCGAAACCAAAACGAAAAATCGTGGTAATTTTTCTTTTCGGGTGTTCGTTGTTTCTATGGCCACCGTTCTACAAGCTATGACGCTCGGTCAAGCCAACAAGATGTACAACGTTATCCAGCAGCATTCGCCGAATCAGGGTACCGCGAATTGTGTGATAGTTTCCACTGGAACGAAATCGGTTATCCAAGCTGGGAAAAGACCTTTAGCTCCGGCCACCGAAAGGTCGTCAGTTTTGGTTAACAACAATACCACCGACTTGAGATGCAAGAGGAAGATCCAATTCGTGCCATACGGTGGACAGACCCAACAACCGGCATCTGTAGCGAGAAGAAACGCGAGGGAAAGGAACCGAGTTAAACAAGTCAATAACGGATTCGCAACGTTAAGACAACACATCCCGCCAACAGTTGCACAAGCGTTTTCGCCTACTAACTCAGCAACGAGGGGTGCCAGTAAGAAATTAAGCAAAGTGGAGACGCTGAGGTTAGCTGTAGAGTACATCAGGAGTCTCCAACAGATGATCGAAGACCACGAAAGTGAGTTAGGAAACACGAATTCAAACGAAAGTGTGCAGGACAGCAGATTTTACAACAACTCCCCCGAGATGCAGTACACGACGTATCTCCTACCAACTCCAGCTTGTTCTGAAGCTTCAGCATCACCAACGCCTTCCCATCACAGTTCAGAAGGATCCATTTCGGCGACTTCTTTCAACTCTAACCTCCATCTCATTCAACAGAATGACTACGAGAATTACGACCCGAGAAGTCCTGAGGACGAGGAATTGCTGGACGCGATATTCCATTGGCAGCAAGAGTAATTTTGCATCAATTAAAAAAAGGTAGGTACCACAACAAAAATTTGTAACTAACCATGCGAGTTCCACAACCCAACTTGAACCGAAAAGGTCGTCTACCTGTCCCTATAACAACTAGCTACCCCTGCTAGATTTTTTTTGTCCCTTCGGGCGATATAAAAAGACTTCCATGCAAAAGATTTTCTTAAGACTCCGAGAATAAAAAGGGCTCCGCCATTCAATTTCTCAGGGGATGCAGTACAATGCAGTCTGCGAAATCCTCCTTGGCAGTGGTACATAATTTATTTTTTTGCCCCCCATACGTCCTTCAGGGGACGTAAGGGGGACAAAACACGTCAATGAACGAAAAACCAGTTTTCTGTTTCACTTTTAACGGTTGTTTCTCATGTTTATATATGTAGTAGCAAATTTTAATTCCACCGCATGTTATTTATTTTTGTTTTTGTTTCCAGAAATTCCAAGGCCAGTCCAAATAGTAGAACCAAACTACAACTCTCGACGTAACGAAGAAAAAATATCTCAAGTGCCTTCTCAACCATTCCAAAACGAACAGAAAAAAAAACAAGCAAACAAACAAGAAAGTGATATTTTTACGTATTAGTAATGATAAAGTGAAATCCTATTTTTTTTGCTGTTACAATTATCGAGATAAGAGTATCGTTGTTAAATTTCTAGTCAATTTTTTTACATACCTGTACATATTATTGTAAATAATCTTGTTTATACACCCCGCCCCCTAGTATTTAAGGATTGTTTTCCTCGTGAAAAACAGAAGTAAGGAAATGAAAAATAAATTGTTTGTTTCGTAAGAAAATGAAATTCCTAGAATTAGAATTTAGAACCATAACCAGGAATATACGTACTGACCAATTTTATTTATTCCTGGTGCGGTTTATTATAGATTGTAAGACTATCTCGTGTGCCTTAAACAAGACGAATTGGTTTCAATCAATCAAAAAAAAAACTAAAAGACTTAATCTTATTTATTTTTTTAGTGTTTAGAAAAAAGACAGCGCGACCTTTCTATGCGTGTGTGTATGAACTTTTGATATACATATACTTTTATAAACTCGTTTTTTCTACGAAATACAATTTTTTATTTTAGAAAAAAACGTTTTTTTCATATTATTAATTATTTTTTTCATATCTTCGTATCCCTTAATAATGAAAAAACAAAATTAGCAGTGGAGGTAATTTATTAAGCAAGGTGATTCTCGATGGCGCGTGCTAAACACCTGCCCCTTTCAAAAACACATGTCGGTATGGAAATTGCTCGCAGGAGAGAAAAAAACCGACATAGTTATCGGGGTTTGTCATCAATGTTTCCGGTTAATGGTAGACTGGAGTTTGTTTTGTTCTTGCTGGTGTTTTAAAATTAATCGATCTATTTTTATTTATATCCGACGTTGTGTACTCAATTTTATGCCCCTTCAGATAATTATGCTTTAAGAAAAAGAACAACTAATAATTGGTACTACTAAAGTATTATAAATTATAAGTATAAGCATCTGTCTATAAAAAGAAGTGGAATCTTCGTTGAACAAAAAAGATATAGGTATGTATATAGTGACGTAGATGGTTTTTGTATTTAAAAATTAATATATCGAGTGGCACAAGAGGGCTCTTTTAAATTAATTTAAATTAAATTTAGATTAATTTTTAAAAAAACTATTTTTTTTAATTAATCTCACATTTTCAAATTTGGAATTGTTTTTTCTTGCATAATACTCTCCTCTCACCAAACAAACTTTTTTATTACAAGTCTGATTTGGGGGAAGTAGTACAATTTTTTTAATTTTAAACTGCTTTTATTTAGAAAAGTGTGTTTATTTTAGAAATATTTTCTTTGGTTTATTAAAGCTGAACTACATGCCGTAAATATCTTTTGTCTACAAAAAAAAAACACGTGCCCTTATGGCATTCTGACACGTGTCTTTTAGATATGTACGCATACAGCATAGGTCTAAAATATTAAATTGCAAAACAAAAAAACTAACAATAGCCGCTCTAAATACACAGATTCAAAAGGGAGGAGATGTCGCGAAACATAAAAGCGCATTGTCGCAAAGGGCAGACATAAAGATAATAAAAACTGCACCGCACTGAATTAAAATTTACGCCCAGCGTGTGCAACGAGCATTAGGTTCCTGCAAAACAAGAACTGGGGTCCAAGTGGGCGCACAATACCAGGACAGGACTAGGGAAGGACGTTGGCACCGCCCATATAGCGTACGAAATATTTTCGACAGGAAGTGTAATGCAATACAGAAAGGTATTGTTCGGAATTTTATTATTACAGGTTTCAGATGGAGCCCTATAATAAAATACCTACCGTGATAATAATGGATTGTCCAATCGAGATTTTCGCACAGAATCGCTACAAATCGGAAGTAGAAAAAAGAAAGAACAAGAGAACGCACGTGTACGGTATTTGTGAATGTTATTTGTGTATAAGTTTTAGTGCTTATTTAGATCTAGATTGTAGAGCTGGTTTGGCAAACCATTACCGTCTGAAATGAAGTGTATCGTGTTTTGTGGTCTGCTATGGGTAAAAAGGCTAAAAGAAAATTAAAAAGAAGCGGTCAGTTTCAGTGCTTTAGTCTGCAGGTCACGCTTGGCTATGTGGGATGATACGGTTTTCTTATTTTCTTGGATTCACTGGACGGTTAAAACCGGGATACATTACATCCCCCCTTAAATTTACTTATTAACAGCACGAAAATTAATAATTAAACTCCTTCTATAATTGCTTGGTTCGATAATTTTCACCGCGGATAATTCTTAGCAATCCTCTCTCGCTGCAAGTAATTATTTTCACTTTACCGAGGCGTAATTGGCGACCCACGTAATGAAACCGCCGTCATTTTCCTCACGATCGCCCGATCCGCCTGCAATTTCGCGCATTGTTTACAACGGAACTTTTGGGCCCGCACAATAGAAACCGAAATTAAATTTTTGGACAATTACCGTGCCCTCCAATACGAATTCCCAGTATCATCGACAATAACTAGAGCCACTTTCCGAACGCTTACTGCGTCCTGTAATAATCCCGCAGCGCCACCGGTGTTTATAATTTAATAAGGACTTTCGGGCGCAAACCCATTGTGCGGGACGCCTCTGTATGTTACAATTAGCCCTCCGATCGGTAATCGGTTGTAATCAAGAAGGCTCTGCTCTGGTGCCGCCGCCTCGATCGGCAACAATAGGAGCTGAGAACGCTTCCTACAACAATAGAGCGATACCGTATTGATTATCATGCCTTATAATGAATCTTGATTGAATCGTCGACGATGACAAGTGACAGGATGTTTATCCTGACGATGAGATCTCTCTTTGCAATAGAGAATCATGAAAGTGCAACAAATTTGTTGTGCTTGTTCCTTAAATAATAGTTCAACAAAATTTACCAAATATGAACCTAACTAAGCTTTACCTGTACTTAATTAACAGTTAATATCCCGACTTAAATGTCTCTTCGAATATTTTCAATTTCTGCAATTACTCGCGAATTAAGAGGCTAAGAGGTTGGCGATGAAGCAAATAGAGACGACTCCACCGATATAAAAATAAAAAATATGTTACGTGTTGAACAGATTTTAGAGCCAGAAGCTATATAAGTATCCTTGCACGAAGTCAGAGTTAAAAAAGCAACGAAAATCGCATCGATTTGCATTAACAGTAGAAGACGAGGACCGAAAGTGTTCGTTCGGAAAAATTGCCTTGTCACGGCGGGAATTTATGCGGGCTTCGAGATCTAAATCTTCGGGGAATTTGTCTCCATTCTTCTTCATTAACACCTCGGCTACTGACGCGATGCGGAAATCGTGTCAGGAGCTCAAGAAAAAAGACCAGAAAAAGGACGTCGATACGCAAGCAGATACACGCGAACGACCGATTCTCTGCGTAACTGTATAATTTTTTTTTAAGTTGCCTACACGTGGGGGAAACACGCCATCTGTCAACCGGCGTGATGTACGACTATTGCATCTTGATGTTTGACAGCCATGGTTGGTCGATAATGTTTCGTTAGGCCATTTTCAGGGGTGGAAGCTAGTCAAAGGGTCAATTACTGAGATGTTTCCATTTATCTGCAATTAATTCCAGAGGAATATCTATTGGAAGTGCTTCTGCTACTTTCATAATATCTTGATAGCTTCCTTCTTTCTTTCTCTGTGTTGGAAATAAACATTGAAAATTCCTAAATATGGACTTGAGAAGAATGGAGTAAAAGATGTTTGCTGGCTACTACAAAATGTTTTTTGCTCTTTCATACGTTTGGATGCACCACTTAGTAATTGTTAAGCAATGATCCTCTTTTCTTTCTCTTCCTCTCTCATCTTTTTTAGTTTGACTTCCTTCTTTTGTATAATACTCTTTTCATTATCTAACTTTTTCAACCTTTCTAATTCTTCGGCTTTTTCCTTTTCATTCTCTTCCTTTTCTTTTAACTTCATTTCTTTGATGCCACGTTGTTTACTATGGTGGCGAATGGGTTATGGGCTGGAATCGCCAACTAAGATCAGCTGTGTTTAGAAGTAGAATCCTAAACCTTCAGGGTGCAGTTTTGAAAAGGGAGGCAGTCCCATGCGAATACACCTCAAGTGTCCAGTGAAAGAATCTTCAAGAATGGGTCCTAATTGCATTCGTTGATGGCGAGGCGTGAGGTTCATTGTCAGTGGGCAGTGGTAGGAACCCCGGTGAAAGAATGGAGTGACACCTAGCGGCCATTCATCTCGCGACAATAAGGCTACAAATCAATCGACAGTTTCAGGAATTCCGCACTCGCTTTTAGTCGTCCATTCCGTTTCGTCTTGGGCAGGTTACACGCCGGATTACGAGATAAGGCTACCGACTGATTCTGCGGACACGGTCGGTAAGAAAAGACCGCAAATTTTCGGACGGCCAACCGCAGGGCCACCGACACGTGTTGCTTTTGTGTGCAGGGGATCGTCAGGTCAGTAACTTTGAGATTATTTAGAAAATTCGGAATCAATCCAACGAAAGTCCAGAATGTATTTCTCGTATCTTCCTCGTTATCGGGTTCATATTAATCGGCTACCTGGCATTATTACTGATTGCAGCTCGCTTATGTGTAAGGCGATGACATTTCGATTATTATATTGAATGGTGCTCTCGTTCCAGTTATTGACGGTAGCGCGATTTATAATTGTCGTAAGGGCGTAGTTTTTTAATGCACGAACCGTTAAAAATTACCAGTAATAATCGTTAATATACCAAGAGAGAAAATCAGTTTATGTAGTCAATTTAATTGTGCATTCAAAACCGTTTTGTGTTATTTTATAATTAAGTGTCCATTGCGCTTTATTTCCACTTATTTTCAATAAAATAAATTTAAAAAAGGAAAACAAATTTAATTAACACCACAAGAGCGTACAATCGAACATCTCTTAATTAATACCCTACCATTTACTCTATTTTTATCTAATAATCCCCTAATGGACCGCTACTTTCTCACAAAGCATCGAAAGGGGGTTCACGTTACTACCACATTATTAATTAAATATTTTTTCCTGGTAGGGTTGAATTTAATAAATAGCATCCGCTCTTGATTGGAAATCAATGGTAAGGCAACCCCCCGTAGATTAATAGTCCACCCCTTTCACTAGAAAAAACTGCCCTCGTTTTCATGCTGTATCCAAGGAACAATAGGAGAGGATTTAATTAAGTTCTACGTATAGAATTGAAGGAGTATCTGTTCTTGTAAAGATTTAGTGCTATGGCGTATAAGTTTAATTCTTAGAAGACATAACCATATCATTATTCTAGCTACCAATAAAAAATACTCTCATTAAACACGTGTCTTAACTGTCTTGTTCGTCGTTGAAGCCGCTCTTCTCTTACAAGATTTTATAGCCACAACCATTTTAAATTGGAGGAGCAAATAATGACATAACATACTTAATTGTTTTACTCATCAAATGCATTAACGCTCATTGAGAAACGCTGTGTTCTAGCTGCTTGTTTTTCGCGTTCTAAGGTTCACAACCTCGCTGCGCCTAATTAGCCTTAAACAGGAAGAAGGGAATTAAAGGGGCAATCGATTTGTATCTTAAAACGACCTTTAAAAGTTAATTTTTCACTTTCGTTTTCCCATTTAGGTCTTTGGTTATATTAAAAACAGTTTAGCGCGTCAGCTAACGATCGTCTTATTGAGATGAAGAAGATCGTCGTATTGAGTGCTTCTAACGCAAGATAAATTGAGAGGAAGAAAAGGAGAAGGAAGGGCGGAATTATAATAGGGAAAACAGGGACAGAACGACGACAAAGTTAAAAGTTGAAAGAGCGGTGTTGGTAAACGAACCGCCCTGTTAGAGTGAACACATGTAGCATTGTTTGGGAGAAGATTTACTTCGCAGGAAGTCACAGAGATACGGCGCACGCCTTATTCGAAAAACCTTTGCTTTCTATGTGAGATAAACGTCAGGGCCTGTAGGAACAATTACGTTTGTGTTGGTGACAAGAACCGAAGTGTTAAACTGCCTTCTACTGTGTCCATTGTCGCGATTGTCACGGCGAGTTAAAGTTCGGGTTTCGGTGTAATTATTTTCGAGAAGGTCTTTCCGGGAAACCAGATTTTGTTCGCAACCCTATAGGCCAGAGGACAGAAGTTGGGTAATAATTTACTTCTGTCGTTGCAAACAAAAACAGCTTAGTTTTTAGAAGAAAAGCTTTTCCACATTTTAATTTTTGAAAGATTTTTAAATTTTAAATTTTTTGAGGAATAAATTCAAAATAAAAATGGCTTTAAATTAAGGCAACCGTCATTAATATATCAGAGCATCAATAACCCCTGTAGAATTGCAAGCAATTTCGAAATTCAATGGTAATAATGTTACTCTACCGATATTTCTTGAACAGTGTGAAGATTTGGTTCAGACCTATTGCAACTTTTTAAACATTGAGGACCCGATTAATAAGTTTGTTTTAAAAATAATTAAAGGACGTTTCGAAGGTAATGCGGTAGCATTAGTAGCTTCACGCGAGATTAATACCTGGAATGACTTAAAAATTTATTTACAACAGAACTATTCAGATCAACGCTCAGAAAATTGTTTAGAGTCAGATTTAATGAATTTAAAGTCAGAAACAAACGAGAACCCTTATAATTTAGGCAACAAAATAAAAGATTCTTTAAACATTTTACTAAAAATGTTAAAATCAAATTAAAATGCTCAGGAACGTTTAGTTAAAAGCGAAATCTATAAAAGAATGGCATTAGAGATCTACCTTAGATGCCTAATGATATGTTCTGATTATGGAGAATTCATACTAAATAAAGATCCCCAAACATTAGAAATTGCGCAGGCAAAAGTGTTAGAAACGCAGAATTGGATTTACACATGTATGTATATAGAAAATCGCAAGTATCAAATAATATAAATACTCAAAAACCAATAGTACCAGAGATTAGGAATTTCCAAAGTAAACCATTCATATCAACCTATACTCCTATGCAGATACCCCAATTCTCAAATCGTTTCAATTCAGCACCACCACAGCAATTCACAAATCGTTCTAATTTACACCAACCACAACAGCCAAGATTTAATTTATCATATAATCCCCAACAACAAAAACCTATATTTCAGAGAAACCCAACACCTTTTCAAAGACCACAATTTAATACACCTTTTAAAAGACCCCGAAACGACATGAATAATATAGATAATGAATTCGTATATTTTGACGAAACGACAGGACAATATTTTCAATGTGATAACAATGAACAAATGTTTAATGATGTTAATCCAGAAAATAATTACTGTTATGTAATAATTACTGTTACAGAATTATTAGACTACTATAGTCATATGAATTATATGACGACCAAAACAATGAAAATGTAGAACAAGACGAAAACGTAAATTTTCAAACAGAAGCCTCGCTAGTTACAACCCAGAAATAATAGTAATAAATAATATCAATGTATCTATATTACCTTATATTTTCATCCCGGAACTAAATAACGCAAAATTTCTAATAGATTCAGGAGCAGAAACTTCAATAATTAATTCGAAATTAGTAAATTTGTATTTTCTAGAAAACGTATTTTCATCCCCTTATACATTAAATACAATGCATTCGGAAACAACACACGAGTATAGAGTCAAAATACCTAGTTTTTCAATATTTAACCAAGATGAGGAAGACATATGCTATGTTTTTAGGATCAGATATTCTTAATTTACTTGAAGCAAATATTTACTATAAAAATAAGCAGTTAGAGACAAAAAATGCAAATATTCCATTTACATTCAAAATCCATATTAGAGATTCCATCTAGAACTCGACAAATAATTAAAGTACTAGTATGTAAAGAAGAAGGACAATTTTTACTTCCCCAAAAACATCTTTTAAATAATGTTACTATTCCAGATACTTTAATAACAGTCAACTGCTGTGAAAGTATAGTAGAAGTGGCTAATTTCAATGAATACCCCATAAAAACGATATTAGAACCTTTAGAAGTAAAACCGATTAATTCATTACGAAAAACTAAAACAATGTTGAATTTTCAAGAAATAAGAAAAACTCAGTATGAGACAATTAAAACACAACTACGACTAGATCACTTGAAAACTTTAGAGAGAGATATGATAAAAAAATTAGTTTATCAATACCCAGATATAATACACAGCGAGAAAATACCTTTAACATTTAGCTCAGAGTGTAAATATCAAATAAATGTAACCCCTAGGGTTTCTGGTCATCATACCCCTGTTTACCAGAAACCCTATAAACATCCGTACAAAAATAAATTAGAAATTAAAAGACAAATTGAAGACAAATTGAAGACAACTGGAAGAACAAGGGATAATACGAGAAAGTACATCACCTTGGAGCTCACCTGCAGCGTTGGTACCTAAAAAGTTACATGCTAGTGGAAAACAAAAATACCATTTAGTTATAGATTACCGGCGTTTAAATGTGAAAACCATTACCTGATATCAATTAGATATTAGATAAGTTAGGGAGAGCCAATTATTTTTCTTCCTTAGATCTTGCATCAGGATATCATCAAATTGAAATCACTGAACAAGATAAGTCAAAAACAGCTTTTATAACTAATCAGGGACTTCATGAAATTAATAGAATGCCCTTTGGACTTTGGACTTTGCAATGCCCCTTCAACATTTCAACGAGTTATGAATAATGTACTCAAAGGACTTACAGAAAGAAATCTGTCATGTCTACCTAGATGACATCATTATATTCTCTGCTTCATTAGAAGAACACAAAATTAATCTTAAAAAAGTATTTGACACACTGAGATAACATCAAATGAAGCTCTCATTAAACAAGTGTGAATTTTTAAAACACGATCTTCAATATTTAGGTCATATAATAACAAAAGATGGTGTAAAAATTTCCAACAAAAATTTCATGCATAAAGCAATTCCTTTTGCCGAAAACAAAGACACAAATCAAAAGTTTCCTTGGACTTTTAGGATACTATAGAAAGTTTATTCAGGATTTTCTGAAAGTTTATTCAGATTTCAAGATAACGAAACCCCTTACGAAAAATCTAAAAAAAGGAGAAGATGTAGTAATTAATGATGAATATCGTGAATGTTTTCAAAAGTGTAAAACATTACTTTGTAATAGCCCCATACTACAGTATCCCGATTTTTCCAAACTATTCTCTACTACCACAGATGCTTCAAATTATTCGTTAGGAGCCATTATATCACAACAGATAAAAGGAAAGGACTTACCTATTGCGTACGCTTCACGTACCTTATCCAAAACGGAAATAAATTACTTTATAACAGAGAAGGAACTTTTAGCAATAGTTTTTGCGTGCCGTAAATTCAAACATTATATTTATAGAACAAAATTTGACTTAATAACAGATCATAAACCTTTAATATGGTTGCATACACTTAAGGATAATAACTTAAAGCTAAAACGTTGGAAATTATATCTTCAAGAATTTGTTTATAATGTTATATACAGGGTGATTCTCAACCTATACGCATAAACTTGTGAATTTATTCCTCCTGATAAATAATGACTAATAGGCAATATAAAATGTAATAAAAGTTTTTCAGTTTCCTAGATATCCGTGAAATTTAAAAAAAAAACAAGGTAGGCTGAGTCAAATTCGTTACATTACAGCAACTGTTCGAAGTTATTTCCCATATTTTCAATATAATACACAACTGGGTTCGCCGAATCCAGGAATTTTCACAAGCGCGGACTAAGCCAGGCTGGTGACGGATTATCTCAGCAGCAGCATGTAGCCGAGTTCGCAACTCTTGCTCGGTATTAACCTCGGTGACGTACACCATGCTTTTTAAGTGACCCCAAAAGAAAAAATCTATTGGATTTAGGTCGGGTGATCGAGGTGGCCAGGCTATGGGACCACCTCGGCCTATCCATCTTCCGGGAAACACATTGTCTAGATGTCGTCGCACCTCTCGCGAAAAATGTGGTGAAACACCATCTTGGAGGAACCACATACCTTGTCTAACGTTAAGAACAACATCTTCGAGGAGAACCGGTAAATTATCGCGCAAAAATTGTAAATATCGAGCACCAGTTAATCGATTCTCCAGAAAGAAAGGACCAATCAGTAGTCCATTCACAATTCCAGTCCACACATTGACGGAAAATCTTTGTTGAAAATGTTTTCGCCGAGTCACATGAGATTTTTCCACGGCCCAATAATGTGTGTTGTGGAAATTGTGAATACCATTACGTGTGAATATTGCCTCATCCGTAACTAATACGTTCATGGTAGAGTTTGGGATCACATGTTGCTGATGTAACAACCACTCGCAAAATTGTACTCGGGGGAGCATGATCCACTGGTAAATAGGGCTTGTACACGCTGTACGTGATACGGATGGAGTAAGTCTCGCCTCAATATTCGCCAAATTGTTGATTGTGATATCCCATATTGCTCTGCAAGTACTGCAAGTACTCTAGTGCTTATGCCAGGTTGCTCCTCGACGATATTCAAAATTTCCTCCTCGAGATTCAATATGCGTTCAGGTCTAACTGCTCCTCCATATTGTCCAGGCCTCGGTGGCAAATTACCACTTTCCCTACCCCTTTGCACCACACGTACAAAAGATTAACGTGACGGATGATATCTTTGTGGAACCACAGAATTTTGTCCCGATTCCACGTATGCTAGTACCATATCCATTAGTTCTTCGTTAGAGAAATTGTGCGCCATTATTTTTAAGTTACAGCACAAGCACAACTAATTTTAAAGTTGTCAGGTTTAAACAACTGCAGTCGTTTGCTATCAACATAGTAACAAAATACGTATGAGTCGGCCTACCGTTTTTTTTTAAATTTCAGGGATATCTACGAAACTAAAAAACTTTTATTACATTTTATTTTGCCTATTAGTCATTACTTATCATGATGAATAAATTCACAAGTTTATGCGTATAGGTTGAGAATCATCCTGTATATAAAAAAAATAAAAATCGAAATCCTGAGATACCAACAGAAAGTGAACATTCTTATTTCGTGGCAAAGAGAAATGCATTTGTTGGTTACTGTTGGAATAATTGCCTATAATATCTATACAAATGTAATAAAATACAAAACAAATTTAATAAAATTCGACAAACTTCTAAATCAGTGATTTTCAACCTTTTTTCATCACAGCACACTTTTATTAATGGCAACAATCCGATAAATTTAAAAGAATTTTACTTGGTTAATTGATTGATGTACCTATAATACAGGTGTCTACCGTAGACCGTTCATTAGATCCATTTGTTAACTTAAATGGAATGACCCCAATTTTAATTTTCTTTCTTAATCTACATTCAATTATCAACAACTTTCATAATACGTTTGCCAGGCCTAAACGTAATCGTTTTCGAGGTATCGAGTTTTTTTCAAGAATTATGCAACCGCAGCAATATTTTGAAAAATTGAATTTTCGTAATTAGACTTATGCGATAATGTTCATACTCCATTAACCATTAGTTGAGACATCAAACTTTTCAGAAATACATCCGGCAGGACATTCTTACCTACATTCTTTACAAAATTGAATTTTGAAATAAGAAAACTTTAAATAACAGAAAGTGATTTTTTTAGAATTAAAATCCTCGTTAAACGGTATTGGGTTTCCCTATTCCTAAAATGTATCCTTTTTCGATTATTTAGGGTTTTTAGAGTTCTTGCTGCAAAAGTGATCCTTTAACAATACATTCATTTGTTGTAAATTGGGTTGCCTACCAATTAGTTATAAATTTTGACGTTTGTGTAACTTAGGTTGGTTGATTTCATATTTAGGGTGAAAAATTAATGTAGGTATCATTTGGAAGTCGAGTTATCAAGATATTTCACATGTTTAGTTCTTAGCAACATAATGTAGTTATGGTTTTAGCTTATTTTCGTGGTAATCTAAGACATAAATTACTAAAGAAAATGTTCAAATCTCTCTTCATTTCTTTCTAAACAAATCAGAATTCTTGATTGGACTCCATTGACAGTTACATTTCGAATTTGAAAATATTTGGTAGGTGCCATTTAAAAAAAAATCACTTTTTGTCATTTAAAGTTTTCTTATTTCAAACTTCAATTAAAATGTAATGAATGTACGTAAGAATGTCCCGCCAGGTGTATTTCTGAAAATTCAATGTCTCAACTAATGGTTAATGAAGTGTGAACATTATCGCATAAGTCTAATTATGAAAATTCGATTATTCAAAATGTTGCTGCGGTTGCATAATTCTTACGAAAGTTGTTGAAAATTAAATTGAGATTAAGAAAAAAAATTGGTGAAATTCCATTTAAATTAACAAAGCTGTTGTCAATTTCCAGTATAACCGGAAATTGATGGATCGATTGATGAATGGAGATTGATGCCATTGATCGGCATGGAGCATTATCAGTTAACAATAGAGCTTTTTCTGGGAGATTATTATCCCTTAAAAATTGCTGTACTT
Organism: Diorygopyx duplodentatus; assembly: GCA_033557515.1. Classification (NCBI taxonomy): domain Eukaryota; kingdom Metazoa; phylum Arthropoda; class Insecta; order Coleoptera; family Scarabaeidae; genus Diorygopyx; species Diorygopyx duplodentatus. The sequence goes on from JAWQRJ010000168.1 coordinate 18,858, forward strand.
TGTTGACAAAAGAATTATGAAACCAATCTTTGAAAAGTGCTGAAGTCATCCACACATTATTGGTATTTTTATATTCAACGGGCAGTTCTGTGTTTTTAAAGGAGCGTGAGTTACCTGGTTTACCAATAACAACTAATTTTAATTTGGGGCTACCATTTCCATTACTACATACAAGAAATGTCACTCTCTCCTTGCTAGTTTTGCGACCTGGTGCCGTTTTTTCTTTAGTGTGAACTACGGTTTTATCTGAAAGTAACTTCCAAAAAAGGGCTGACTCGTCTGCATTATATATTTGAGTTGGCAAAAAATTTAAAGATTCAATTTTTTCAGTTAATTGTTGTTTAAGTGGATCGATTAGATTGACACTGCTAGATAGCTTTCCCCCGCAAATTTTTAGCATTCTTAATCCATGTCTTTTCTTAAAAGGTGACCCAACCACAACTTGTGGTTGATTATAAAATTATCGTTTCCATAACATTTTTTGTAGTAATATTTAGCTTTTTTGGATAGAATTTCAAATGAAACTGGAGCATGCCTTTCTCTTAGCATGAGAAACCACGAATATAATTTATCTTCCATTTCTGCATATACCGCTTTCCGTAATGTTTTTCGTTTATTATGGTTGTCGTTCTGTATAACAAAACTAAAAGAAACTGAAGTTGCAAATTTATCCGAAAAAATATGCATAAAATATTACTCACTTTATAATTTTTTGCCGCTTCTTTTTAATATCAGTTATCGTAGATTGTCCAACGCCATACTTCTCTTCCAAATGTTTTCCACTAATTCCCGTGTCAATTTGTTTTAATATATTAGTTTTCACATCTAAACTTAATGTTGTATGTTTTCTTTTAGAAGCCATTGTAAAGTACCTGTCGCCAAGCACTACTGCTTACTAACTGTTAAACACAAACTAGGAGAAGTACATAAGCGCTAGCTGTGGATATCCGAGGTTACTTCGGGGAATTCCGTTGATTATTAGACTGAGCGCGCAAATACGATTAGCGATCGGAAATTAATGCGGATTATTGAGATTACAATGAGACGTAAATTTAATATTCGGTGTATCGCGGTTTTCAGATACGGATTAGCGAAAATGCACTGTACATACAAACTAATTTTTATTGTATGCATTCGTAAAATTTGGCAGCACACTTCACGGCACCGTGGTTGAGAATCACTGTTCTAAATCATAGACAGATTCATTTTGCACTAATAATTTATAATTCCATTTACATCATTAGGGTATTCATAAGTGCTTTAACATTTAATTTGTGCAATTAACATTTAATAACAAATTTGAAAGAAGATATTTTTAATCCTTCTGTGTCTAGCAAGTTTTACTAGTGGCGAGTGCGCAGCTGGTGAGAACGCCGTTACTATCCCAATCCCCCACTCCTTAATTAGTGACCGCGTTGTCACTCCCCTTGGGTCGGATATGCCTAATTCAAACTGACAAGACCTATACCATCTTCTGAAATACAATTTTTTAATCTGTTGGTACTTACAGTCAAATTTTGAAGTAAACATATTTTTTTAGGATGCACCAAAGAAAGGCATTAAAAAGGAACAATTAACAAAGGCGCAGAAAAGGAGACAGTGGGATAAGGTTGACTCCAAAGGAGAAAAGCCACGAGGATGGAATTGGGTAGATATCGTAAAACACCTCTCCCAAACAGGGTCGAAAGACGATGCAGCACCAACTTCCTAAGGAAATCACGAACTTTTCAATTTTTTTATAAAATGTTTTATTGATTATATGTATATAAATATCTATATACTTTACAATAAAGAGTATAAAAACTATATTTACAAATATCATTTACTCCAGACATCAGTAGAAGTAATGCACAAATAACTTGACCCAGGCACCGTAAAAATTGAATGTACTTAAATTTAAATATTTACATTTGCTAACAAGTAAGTAGATATTAAGATTCTTTGTCGATGCAATATGAGTACCTCCAAGAGCCTACGTTGAGGGCATGTGCGTTTGTGTTCCAACCTAGAATAGCAAAGAACAAGATATTTCAACATTTTCAGATAAAATTAGATTTAAGTTGAATACCAACCATTGATCTTCAAAGCTGTAAAAAAGTTATGTAATTCGAAGTTAATATACTCGTTAAAATTACTTAAGCAAGGCATTGGTAGATTGCATATACTATTGGTATTTCTTGGAAATGACTTCATCACTGCATTTAACCTTATTATCGGTGTTATATGGCGTAGTTGCCGTTTCATGTTTGTATCCTAGAAACAAACAGTGCTTTAAGGAGTTATTAGCACCAAGGTAGATAAAATCAAATTATATTCTACAGTATTAGTGTGAAGGTATTAGAAATGTTATCTACAAGAATTTGTATCTTACCGTAGGTAAATTGTTATATTTACTTAATGCTATACCCATCATAATAGCGTGAAAAAAAGCGGATATGACCTGCTCTGACTTTTCATACTCTAAGAGTGGTACATAGAGGACACGCTCTCGAAAACTTGGTATGATCATATAGTTCTTTGTTTCGTACACAGCCATTAGTTCTTCAAATTGCTCCACAGTGAATATACTAGATACTTGTTTAAACGAGCATCCCAGTTTAATTTTAAAACCGCATAACTCTTGGACTACAAAAATATAGAATAATTTCAGAACATTTTCAGCTGTATAACCTTTATACCTGACGGTCCACAGCCTAACACCAAAGGTTCTCGATTGTTAATAGTCAAAACAGAACTGACTGTATCAAGTTTTAGGTATGTTCTGATAACTAATAGTAGACGTGTTGTGTTTAGATGAGTAAATATTAAAGAACCTACTGCAAAATAATTGGTTAATAAGTGGATTGTTGTAAAAAATAAGAATACACCCCAAACATACCTAAAAATTAAAACAAGGGTGTACGGGGTTATAAAATAAACTATAAGCCAAGTTGATACTTACTGTCCATCATTTACAAATGCTAAGAGTACAATACCAATTATACTAGCAATTAGATTAACTATAGTTTCTTGACTTCCATCTTTGGCCGATACATCAGCCATATTTCCTTTGATGGCTTGGTGTTGTGTTATTGAAGCTCTAGTTGCACCACCAGCAACTCCCACCTATGGAATTTTATTTTAACTACGCTTTTCGTTGGTAACAATAAACAACAAACTTCAAGACATGATTGCCTGGTTTTCGGAAGTAAGTATTCTTTGTTAAATACAATTACATTGTTCTATTTAATAATCAATATTGGATGTAATCAGATGGTGTAAAATAGTATAAAAAATACTTAAATCACCTCCTTTATTTTTAAAATTGAAGTGGGGGTGTCTTAAATTTTCTTTCCAATAGCACATTGCATGTAAAAATAACAATTTTATTTATAGATGATTTATAAATAGAAAATTCGTGCCATTACCTCATTTAACGATATATTAAGTAAGTGAATGGTATCTGGTGTTTCTTAATAAGTTTATTTAATACTAATAAACTTATCCCATTTTCGAGTTGGAGAGTGTTAAAATCAAACATTGATTATAGTTACTTTTTTAAATATTTCAAAAATTAATCAAAAGATTTTGAAATTTACCAGATAATTATATATTTTATTATTAAATACAGTCTACTTATACAAACAGTTAGTCGGCAAAATTGCTATGACATACCAAAATTGTTAAATATTATTTGACAGAAAAATGGTAGGTAAAATGAAAGCAACACAACAGATCTTTTTGCACCAAATTTGTTGTATATCTTGAAAACTTAAGAATAATGATAAGCACTAGCAATAATTAAATCATACAGCTAAGCAATAATTAAATCATACACATAATTATACGTACAATGGCCTTCATTGTCGTTGTAATGCATAAGACTTGCATTGAAAATTGGGCTATATAGGGGACAAGAAGTTCCAACAACATAGCACCATCATTTAGAATATCTGCAAACAATCGCCATTTCTTGCAATCTGCATCCAAACCATTCCTAAAAATGTATGTTAGCAAATTAGACGTAATAAAACGTTTCAAATATTGTTATAAGTAATGATTTGCAGGAAATTAGATAAGATTAAGGAATTCTGTAAGAAGAGACTTCAAACATGGTTATATGTTAAGGAACGGTAAGTTGGTTAACGCTTACTTTTGCTTACTACCCTTTTACACCATCAGGGGTCATTCCAAATCAAGGCACTGATTTTGTTTTACCATCTCAGAGTTTGATAAAATTTGAATTTTATTGAATGTCTTCCGTTTCCAAAATATGGCTATGTAAAATTTCCACAAATCGGTCAAAAATTACCTTCTGGGATATATTGAAATCACCATAGCAGCTACCTTAATTAAGCTAGAAGTGTGGGGTTGTGCGATTTTATTGTGTTTTGTATAAGCTTTTTATTATGATATGCAAGACAATACGAAGAATTTTTTTTCAAATTTTTACTTTAATCTTTTCAAAAAGTGCATCGACAACAAATTAATTTTTTTAAATAATTTATATAAATTTTCCTTATTAATTAACGTTAAATTTTTTATTACAATATCATCTTTTTCTTTAATAATTATGTCATTACTTATTTTTGAAATGAACAATAATGGGCTTTTCACATTTATTCGGTTATAATTTTTTAAAATAACATTGTTAACTCATTTAATCCATTTCTTTAAAAGCACTAACAATAGTTCTAAAATTTAATTCAATTATCTCAAATTCTTCAATATTATTTATGTATACAGTAGACCCCATTTGTAACGTACTGCCTAAGGAGATGCAACTGTGCATGTTATAGCCAACAGTTACATAAAATCAAAAACGAAAATATTTAATATATGTAAATATATGTCGAATAGTAAGTACGTATATTATAAAATAAGAGTAAATTATATGTTTTACGTAAAAAATTGGTAATTTTGGTCTACTTGGTTGATTTGATTTTTGGGATTAATTCTAAAAAGTTATCAACTTTCAAAGCCGTATTTAAAATGAGACCAATGAGATCATGAGTAATTTTATAAAATAATCCCTTTTCGCCATCATTAAATATGCATTTGTAATGTTTTTTTTTCTTAAATCTGGGCATATATGATTCAACCAATCAGATGCTGCGTTTGTATCGCCACCAACTGCCTCACTACTAATTTTACTAGCAGTAATGTTGTGTCTTACTTTAAATCTTTCTAGCCAACCATCCAAATTCTTCATTTTTCAATAGTTTACTTAGATCTTTCGCTTTTTTCTTTAAAACTGGGCCACTCCCAGGCAAATTTAAAGATCTTTAAATTTTAAACCATTTCAGTACAGCAATATCAACATCTTCACGAAGAAGGTTCCTTATTTTCTTGATTTTATGTGACTTATTTTTAGATGCTTGTAGAATTTTTCCTTTGTTGATTCATATGGTAGAAATGGTCGTTTTAGACAAATTCTTATTCCGACTATCCTCAGCTTGAGTAACTCCATTTTGTATGCTGGTAATAATATTAATTTCTTCTTCTGAACTTAGCGCTTTATGCTTATTCACACTTCTATTCGACTCTGACGTATCGTTTCTAGTAAGTTGTAACACTCTCAAACTAACAGACGCAACTGAATTGACGCCAGCTGATTGGTACAATCATGAGTCCATTTGCAACAGATTAAAAACACACAAAATTCGAACGTTATATGGTATAGGTCCATATATTAGCACTACCCTAAAAATCTACCTCTTTATTTAGTCAGGAATAGCAGCATAAATATTAAATATTTCAAATTCAAAGGTAAACTGCATTTCTGTGTTAAATAACAAACAATCTAATTAGCACACATAGCTCGTACATCCTAAGGCAGAAGCAGTTTTTCATCTTTTAATGTAAGAGCTAACGATTTTCAATAATAATAATAATAATTGTCACTCATAAATTTTTTACCTCTTTTGAAATTGTATTATATATTTTTGACAAATTGGATTGAAGTACTATTTTTGCATGAAAGACGCTGCATTCCATAGATTGATAATTTGAATAACGTTAATATTAAAACGCAGTGGAATACAATTATCATACCTTGCTAAACCCAAGGAATTATACAACATAGATTTTAATTTAATTAACTTTTAATTTAAAATATGAAACCATGGATCTTTGCATAAAGAAAAAATTATACCCCATTAACGACAGCTTTCTATTAGAAATGTTGATAAATTTATATATTTCTACAGATATTACTCCCAAAAAGGATCACATATGATTAAGAGCAATTCGTTTGAACTCCAATTCCGCTTCATGAAACATATCTCTGTTACTTAAAATCATTGCTCGGAAATCAGCGCAATTATGTATCATCAAGCTGATGATACATATATGCTATATAATAAAAGCAAGTTTTTTAAACACTCAAAATCTATTAAGTGTAAATACTTCATATACTATGTAGCATTGGACCTAATATAAAATCCTGGGGTCCCAATCTCAAATCAAGGGAATATTTCTAGCAAGGGAACAACACTGCGACTGGGTTTTCTTAATTTCACTTATGGTAAGTTAGCATAGTTATCGATTAGAGATTAAGGTATACAAATTGTACTAGATAGCCAATACAATGTACATTTCTATTTGTCTTCTCTTTTTAGTCCATAGCTGATTTACTGTATTTTGGTTATAGTTGGTGTGATAGTTAATAGTGTGGTTTATTACTATTAGTGCTATATAAATTCGGAAGATCTACAGAATTTAAGTACTGAATATTATTAGTACGTTACTGTTTGTACTAATAAGGGCAATTAAAAATGTTTTAGCCAACTTGAGTCAATGTAAATAAGATTTTTTGTACAATTGTTATCCTTCGGAAACAGCGCCAAATATCTAGGAATGACACTAGATGTCAAACTAAAATGGAAAGTGCATTTAAAAAAGAAACGAGAAGAGCTCGGTATAAAATATAGAAAACTGTATTAGCTGTTAGGTAGAAATTCTTGCCTATCTATACAAAACAAAATCACCATATACAGGGTGGTTCAAAAGGTTATGTCC